>JADRCD010210731.1:49735-62527 GCA_019843815.1 Montemys delectorum
CTCTTGCTCTCTTACCCCCTCTCTTGCTCTCTTACCCTCCCCTCTCTCTTGCTCTCTTACCCTCCCCTCTCTCCTACCCTCCCCTCTCTCTTGCTCTCTTACCCTCCCCTCTCTCTTGCTCTCTTACCCTCTCCCCTCTCTCTTGCTCTTTGTCTTCTCTTGCTTCCCTTCTTCCTCCCTTGCTCTTTTGTCCTCTCTTGCCTTCTTCCTCTCTTGCTTGCTTTTCTTGCCCTCTCTTTTCCTCTCCTCTCCTCCTCTTTTCTCTCTCTGTCCCTCCACGGTCATGGCTGTCTTCTTTTCTGTTTCCTATAAGAAAATATCTCATGATTATGCATTGCCTGCTTTTAACTAACACATTGTGCAGCCCCAGGCATCGGCAGCAGAGAGACCACAGGCCATCATTCACCAATGTCTCACTTTCATTTGCTAACACATGATCCACTAGCTGTCCCTGGGAAGCACTCAACTGCAGGTAAAGTCCACTGTATACCAGGCGAAAAGACAAGGCCACCATTATCTCACACCACACCAAAGGCCTCTCCGGAAGGTCTTGCCCTTCAGTCTTGGAAAGTATGAATGGGCAGAAGTCTGTGCAGACACTACAAGATCCTATGTCACATGCCTCTGTTCATAGGCACAATCATACACCTTATAGTAGGTATGAATATGGTTATATCTTCATGGTTAGAGGATTCTCACCTCTTTAGAGAAAAGATACTAGATCAGTAGGTTGACAGAAACACCTACACCTCCTCAAGAGATCAAAGGAAACAGCTGTGCATGTTAGCACACAGGCAATCTCAGTTCTCTGGAGACTGAGAAAGGAAAGCAAGAGTTTGAGGACATCCTGGGGTCAACAGTGAGCTTCCACAAAAGAACAAACAAAACCCATAGACTTTGATATTTTTTTCTCAGAAATATCCCCAAACTTTCACTTTCAAAACAGATTCAGAAAACAAGTTTTTCTCCTTCCATGATACATCCCAGCACTCTGGCCTCTTAGGTTAACTAGGATGGAAGTGTGGGTGAAGGTTCTCCACATTCTCTTCCTCTGTGTGTGGGGATGGCGTAGGGGATGGGGGCATGTACATACTATGAGGCACTGGAATTTACTTTGTAGACAGGCTACACTTGAACTCACAGAATCACTTCTCTGTGTCTCCAGCGGGCTTGGATTGAAGCCACGTGCCTCCACTTCCCAGCTTGGAAACCACTCTCCTCCCATTTTTTTTTTTTTTTTTTTTTTACTTGTTCGTGTTTTGAATAAGCACACATACAAACAAAAACTGAAAAAGTAAATAGTAAAAGAAAATTAGCAAAACCAAAATGTGAGTACCAGGTGTGATGGTTCCCAACTTTAACCCCACTATTTGGGAGGCAGAGGTGGGTGGGCCACTGTGTGTTCTAGACCAGCCTGGTCTACAGAGGGCATTCCAGGCCAGTTAGGAGTACACAGTGGGACACTGTCTAGGAAAGAAAGAAAGAAAGAAGGAAAGAAAGAAAGAGAAAGAAAGAAAGGGAAAGGAAAGACAGAGCACAACAAAGAAAGAAAACATGGGTGAGGATCACAGAAATGGCTCTCTGGCTAACAGCAGCTGCTGTTCTTGCAGATAACCTTGGTTTCATTCCCAGCATCCATATGGAAGTTCAAGAACCTGGGACTCTGACGGTTACCGTGATCTGAAAGGGGACCAGACATACGTGTGGTGCACACACATGCATATAGGTTCCTACACAAACCCACAAACTTAACCAAACCTTTATAATAACACATGAAGATAATGCCAAATTAAAACTATAATTACACGCTACCACATAGCTGATAAAATGATTCCAGTGAACACCGCCTGGCTTACAGAGTGTCTGGAAGGATGTGAGGGACCAGTATCTGATGTGCTTCAGGAGGAAATCCGAAACACACAGCCACTTAGGACAGAATCTGGAAACTTCTTAAAACGGGCTTGAGAGAGGGCTCAAGTTTTAGCATATAAGTTTACATGCTACCCTTTGCAGAGGACCTGGGTTCCATTTCCAGCAAACATACTGGTTCATACCCATCTATAATTCCAGTTCTAAGAGTTCAATGCCTTGTTTGAGCCTTCATAGCCACCAGACCTGTATTTGGTGTATATACATATACACAGACAAAATACACCCAAGAAAACAACAAATACTTAAAACATATGGGCTATATGCCTGCAAGAGAGCATAAGGTGCTACACAGAGCTGGTCCCCAACAAAAGTAGTGACACTTAGGAACACAATAGTCACGAAGACTTTACAGTAAATGACCATTTATCCCAGGGACTGCAGTATTCAGTGAGAGAAAAAAGCAAGCAAGCCAGCCAGCCAGCAAGCAAACAACAGCAACAGCAGCAGCAGCAGCAACAACAATATGTCTTATTTAAACCGAGGTCACTCTCTTCCTTCCCCATTCAAACTCAGTAACGTGGAGACTCCACTCCACACAGGTGCAGTCGAGAACACGGCTTCCTCTTGCTAAGTCCCCAGAAAGCATTAACTTCTTAGGAATACGAAGATGGCAACAATCCTTATCTTGACTCCGTGTTCTTTTTTGATGAGTAACTTTCAATGACTGGCTCCCTCACAAAGGCCACTCTCAGGACCTCTGCTCAAAGTCACCTTCATTCCTAAGGCTCAATAAGCCTGGCCATGGCTGAAGCTTTCTCTATGCTCTCTGCACTCACAAACCTCTCTGGGTTGTGTCTGTGTTGCTAGTAAGAGCAGACTTTGCTCTAAGGCTCCCCCAGCATCAGTGGGCTCATGATGCACCTCTGCACTGTGGCCTCTTCAGTTAAATATGATGGAAGTGTGGGTGAAGGCTCCCCACATTGGAAGCACTCTTGACTTTCGTCCAGTGAATGTCCTCTTGTGTAGATAGGGTAGATCATGGGGACGATTCCCCACGTTCATTGCACTCAACACTTTTCTCAGAGTGAACCTTACGGTGTCTAGAAAGTCCAGTCCTGTAGCAGAACACTTTCCCACATTCCTTGCACTCGTGATGCTTTGCTGCAGTGTGGAATCTCTGATGTTTGATGAGGCTGTACCTCACGGTAAAGAATCTCCCACACACATTACACTTAAAGGGCTTTCCCCTGCTGTGAACTTTTTGGTGTTTCACGAGGTGTGAGTTTTTTTTAAAACACTTCTTACACTGGCTGCACTCAAAAGGCCTTTCTCCGGTGTGCACTCGGGCATGATAAACAAGGCTGGATTTCTCTTTAAATAATTTTCCACACTCGCTGCATTTGTAAGGTTTTTCTCCAGTATGAACCAGATAATGACGCATGAGGCTGGACCTGTTCATGTAAGATTCCCCACACTGGTTGCATTTATAAGGTTTCTCTCCAGTGTGAAGTCTTTGATGCCCAACAAGGGAGCGGTTGTGTTTGAAATCTTTCCCACATTTGCTGCATCTAAAGGGCTTTTCTCCAGTGTGAACTTTCAAGTGTTGATTCAGATCAGCTTTTTGGATGAAGGACTTCTCACATTCGCTACACTTAAAAGGCTTTTCTCCAGTGTGTATCCTCCTGTGTCGAATAAGCAGAGACTTACAATTGAAGGATTTGCCACAGTCGCAGCATGTGCAATTCCTCTTCTCACTGGGAGTGGCCTTACCTCTCTTGGTGCTCCTGGGTCTCTCCCCATCACTGTGAGTCACATGGTACCTGAGAAGCCCTGAGAGAGTGTGGCAGTGGTCCATTGTACTGCCTGTGCTTTGTAAAGTCTTCTCTGATAGGTCACTTCTGTTTCTCTTGGCGACTGGAATTCTGCGCTCTGCTCTTTGTAAGGGTTCCTCAGCACCACTCAGCTGCTGCTGTTGGTGCATGGTCATCTTAAGCCCTCCATTTGATGTCGAAAGAGTCTGCTCACAAGGTCTCTTTGCAAGCTCCACTCCTTTGCAGCAACACAGAAACACAGAAAACAATGTTAAAGGACATACAGACTTTGAAGTGGCAACAAACACAAGTAATCAACACCGCAGATTTCTCACAGAAACTTTAACATGGGAAGGGCCTACTCCAGGGATGAAGCTGGAAGAGCCCTGTCCTAGAAAACATGTCGGGCAACAACACAGGAATGGCACGCAGTACAAGGAGAAGTGCCGGGGACATGAACTTCCTTCCTCAGAAAATGACTTTCTGAAGAGCCTCAGATGGACACTGTCGTGGGTTTTTTGTTTTTGTTTTTCCCTCTACCTGACACACATTAGGGTCATCTGAGAGTAAGGAACCTCAATTGAAAAAAAATGCCTCCATAAAATAATCATTAAAGGCCATTTTCTTTATTAATGATTGATGCGGGTAAGCCCACCTCATTCTGGTGGTGCCACCCCTGGCCAGGGTGATCCTCCAGGGTAAGTGATGTTCCTGCATGGCCTCTGCTTCAGTTCTTGCCTTGAGTTTCTGCCTTGAATTATTCTTATTGATGGATTTTTATCAGGAAATGAAAGATGAAATAAACCCTCTCCCCTTCTAAGTTGCCTTTGGTCATGATTTATTATAGCAATAAAAACTCAAAGACAGAGATGTTCAACACAGTGCAGAAGGCTGTGTCTAAGCCCATTCAATACAATACCTGAAGAACCCATTTTCAAGGACTGCTCAGGGCACTTGTACACAGTACACTAACAACAAAATTAAAGAAAACCTCTGTTTTACAGGGTCACAGAATGACATGTAAAACACATAAGACTCATAGGTGAGAGATAGCCCTGGATCAGACATAATAGCAATGACTGGTAGACAAATGGGCAAACAACCAAATGGACTCTACCATGAGCCTTTGCCCTGGCACCAAAACATCAGAACCAATAGAAAGACACTTCTTATGAACCCATCTAGAGTGTACACATCAGCAACCTCCACCCTCCAAGTACTTGCGCACTTACTCGGAGTCAACAATCTCAGGGCGGGGATGAAGTGACCTCCTGAAGACCCCAGCTGAGTGATGTCAGTCCCAGAAGGTACAAGTCCTGATGTAAAATACAGGAAAGGAGAATGACCCACACTGAGACAGAGTGACTCATGCAACTCATGCAATCCACAGGAAAGAAAACCAACAACAAAGATCCCTTGCGATGGTCTGAATGAAAATGGCCCCCCTCCCGTACACTCGCAGGGAGTGGTATCATTGGAGGTGTGGCCTTATTAGAATAGGTATGGACTCTTTGGAGGAAGTGTGTCCTTGGTGGTGGGTTTCGAGGTCTCAGATGCTTGTCTGGCCCAATGTCTCACTCTCACTCTCTTCTCGCTGCTTTCAGATTCAGATGGAGAACTCTCAGCTACTTCTCCAGTATCATATATGCCTGCATGCGGTCATGCTTTCCACCACGGCGCCGATGGACTAAACCTCTGAACTTCAAGCCAGCCATTAAATGTTTTCTTTTATAAGAGTTGCCATAGTCATAGTATCTCTCCACAGCAATAGAGAGGTCTTACAAGAAAACCCACCAAGGAGTATCCATATCAGTGCCACAATTTGACCCAAGTCACCTACAGGAAGAGAACAGTATCTGGTCATAGGAATGACAGTATTTACAGTGTCTCCAGCCATGGAGAAGCTATCAGTGTGAAGTCTATTAAACTCCTATAAGATTCCTCACTTCAGGCTGCTTTCTGTGTGTCTTTGCTGTATAAGAGAAAGGAGATGGTAGTGTATCATGCCCAGGTCTCTCACCTGTACTTTCCAGTCCATGACAGTGGGGAAAGAACCAATGCCCATGGACCAGATTTGGGAAGGAGACATCTCTCTATAGAAAAGAAGTCAAGCCCATCCAGACAGGATGCTCTTACAGAATGGGCGTGGGATGGGAGCTTACCTGTTGAGGACATGAGAACAAAGACCTCCATCATCACCTGGTGGTACAGATGCCTCTGGGAGTCATCAAGTAGTCTCCATTCCTCCCTTAAGAAGTAGATAGCCACATCACTAAAGGTCACACTACCCTGCCACAACAGAGAATGCTCAGTTAATAAGAAGAAGTTTCCTTCCCTTGGACTTTGACATCCCAGAGACAGCCCATCCCATTTAGACTCTTTCTTCAGAGTGCACCAGACTCTTCATTCATTGACACCCAGCCTCTACTCAAGGTTGCAATGACCGCTGTTTTCAGCACCAGCCACAAACAGGTAGACAGACAAATGAAATTTACCCAGTCTTGACGTTTGATATGGGAAGTTCCACCTTTCTACCAGACCATTTATATAGGCTTCTTCACATCATGCCAACCAGATATGTCCACACTTGAGCCACTGTTCTCCACTATACCTCTGGCACATGATCTTGGACATGAACACATCTATTCATACTTTCTGTCACCATGCATATCACCCTTCATAACATCCCTCCATTTTCATTTTAGTAGTCAAGCTTGCAGCTTCTCACCTACTGTACCTCTCCCAACTGCTGCCTTCCACCTCACCAGCAGATCTCAAGTACACCTGGGGGCTTCTGGGCATTCCTAGTCCATCTCACTTCCAGGCATTTTCTAATAGTCGTCACTGGAACTTGAATACCTCTGAATCTTAAGGAAGTGGCTCCCAATAAATGGAACCTGTCCATATAAATCCTGCTCTGGACTCAGAGACCTTATAGTCTATAATTATCTTTTATAGAAATCAGGTGGAAAGACAGGAGAATAATATCAAACAAAGAGCCCCAAAGCACTGTAGTCCCAGACATCACTTAAATGTGGGGATCGAGAAATGTGAGTTCCCGTGGCACCGTTCATTTACCTCTCCATAGTCAGTAGATGTCTTTGCACTTCCTGACACCTGTGAATAAAGAGGGCTATGAACACAAAGCTTCCTGGGGCCCTGAACAGGTCTTACACTCACAGGGCTTCCTAGGCTCCTTAGTGGGCGTGTATGAGTACTCCATGCCATCTGGAAACTCCAACTAACATCCCAGCCTGAATTGCACGCTAGGACTGGGGGTGGTGTGTGAGTGTGTGGGGGGCGTGTTCATGTGGTACTCACCTGTGCCTGGGCACCCTGCCCAGCTACTGCAGTCTGATTCTGCTGGGCAGTTGGGTCCATGGACCTGGCTAGTCTTCCCAGGCCTGCAACCAATCACACGGAGTCCTCGTAGACTTCGAACCTGCTAGAGGACAAAGCCTAGCTTCTCTCGTGCCTTCCAGTCCTGGACAGCGAGCTGTAAAACCAGTTTTCCTCTGACCTGACGCAAGCATCCAGGAAGATAATCACCTGCACGCGACCATTAAGTCCCAATGCTCTCCTGCCCCTTTCTTTCCCCCCTTTTCTTTCCTTTTTCCTTCTCCTTTCTGTTAAAGCCCATGGAAGCGCCAGTTTCCATTGGTTAAGCCCTTCTGCGCTGTCCCTTCTGGGTAATGTAGTTCAGACAGCGTGCATCCTGGCGACCTGGACACTGCTGCAGCTGTGTAAGCAGGAGAAGCGATATGCAAGGATTTAAAGGGACTCCTGCAGACACTGCCTTGCCTACAGATGCACCAGTGTTTCAATTCCCTGATCATCAGGATAGGGTAAAGTGGATTCCTGAGTCTGAATCCGGTATGCATTAGCAAATTTCCTTTGGCAGAAGGAAGCTCAGCTTAAAAGCCAATGGAGACAATATCATATCTAGTGTGTAAAGATGTGAAAACAGTCCGAATTTGAAAACAGATCTACCCAATTCCAAGATGCACTACCCATTCACTTCCACCTGTATTTCTGTCTTTTCTCCTGGGCCTAGTAGGTGTCAATTATGGCAGGGCAGCACACACAGACACAGACACAGACACAGACACACACACACACACACACACACACACACACACACGCACGCACGCACGCACGCACACGCACACGCGCGCGCACACACACACACACACACACACGCACGCACGCACACGCGCGCACACACACACACACACACACACACGCACGCACACGCACACGCACATGCGCACACACACGCGCGCACACACACATGGTCTTCTGCATGCTTTTCTCTTCTATACTCCTACAGGATGTTGTGGGTACTGTGGATAGAAGAGATGCTAAGCCTTCATTCTATGCTATTCTGCTACCTTTGACTCCACTATTGTTTCTCTGATTCTCCCAACTCTTATCTCAGCACAGAGTAACAGATAACCTCCACTGCTGAAGGAGACTCCAGAAAACAAGAGATAATGAAATATTTCTGCCGTTCTGGAACACTCTGGAACTGGATGGTGCGCGTTGATTCTGGAAAAGGTGGGAATTAGTATTGCTACTGACCATGTGATGTGCTTAGAGAAAGCCTCGATATTTTTGTCCTTTCTGCAACGGTTGTCATTTTATACCCAGCCCTCCTTCTGTTAGGCCACATTGTGCCGTGAGGAAGCAGTGGTGATGAGCTGTGGTTGGCACAGTAAAGCATCAGGACAGTGAGTGGGAAACGCCCTGCCTTTTAACTCAACCGCAGGAGATAAATCGTTGTTGTTGTTGTTGTTGTTGTTGTTTTTAAACAAAATCTCAGTTGTCCGATTTAATCTTTGAAGATTCAGGAGCCAGATGCTCAGGTAAAAGCCTGGTAGCTCAGGGAGGCAGAGAAAGCACCCAGCTGACTATCTTCCTTAGCCAACATCCCAGACTGAATCTCCTCTTTTACATCATCTAAAAAACAAAACAAAACAAAACAAAACAAAAGAACCCAAAAACCTCTTTTAAAATGAATGTCCCTTCCTTCTACTTTCTATGTGTCTCTATCCATCCTCTTGACTTCCTCTTACTCTATATGTTTTTTTTCTTAATAATTCTATGTTCATTCCCTGTCAACTTGTTGCTTGCTCCACCTCTTGACCTATGGTTGATATTATTCAATCTTGTTTACAATATTCAAGCAGAAAGCTCTTGGATTAAAAGTGTGTAAGGCTGAGCCACACCACAACTGAAAACAGGTTTTTTTTCCCAATAAATAACACAATCTCTGGGATTCATAATGTAATCAAATATCCTGCAACAAGTCATAAAGCTGGGTATAGTAGCACAGGCCTTTAATTCCAGCATTCGGGGAGGCAGAGGCAAGCAGATCTCTGTGAGTTTGAGGACAGCCTAGTGTACATAGTGAGTTCTAGGCCAGCTAGGAATATGTAGAAAGACTTTGTCTCAAAAAGCCAAAATAATAAGAATAAAATACTAATGACAATAATAATAATAATAGCCGGGTGGTGTCAGCCAGTGTCCTTAATTCCAGCACTCAGGAGGCAGAGGCAAGCAGAGCTTTGAGTTCGACACCAGGCTGGTCTACAAGAGAGTTCCAGGACAGCCAGGGCTACAGAGAGAAACCCTGTCATGAAAGCCAACAACAACGATGATGTTAACAATACTAATATAATAAAAATAGTTAAATCATTATCTTGAAAGATACTAGAGAAGTAGATTCTAGAGTACTCTAATTTGAGCCATAAAGTGGAGCTGGCCACGGTTACCTGAACCTTTATGGATGAATCTGATACACATAAAGTATGGCTATAGCAAAATTTATAGAGTATAGTAAAATCTTCAGGAAATTCAGAATCTGAGGATAAGAGGATATTGCCTAAGGAGATTGACATACATAGGAGGGAAGCTATAAAGACATTTTATTGGGTTGACGACAAAATGTCAAGTGAATCTATTTCTAGGGAGCTTTTCAGGTATGTGAGGGAGCACAAGGGAACCTAAGGAGCCATTCTACTTCAAGTGGGTGAACTTGAAGACTGCCTGCTAACTACAAAAATCAATGTACTGGGAGTTGAAGAGTGCAGAGTTTAAAAACACTTGTTGATTTTGCAGAGGACCCCAGTTTAATTCTCAACACTCACCAAGCAGTCCACAACGGTCTGTAACTTTGTTCCAGGGGAATTCGATGCCCTCTTCTGTCCGGCCTCTGGGGGCACCAACGAACCAGACTTGTACATGGTCCATGTACAATACAAATGTGCAGGTAAAGCCGGGCGGTGGTGGCGCACACCTTTAATCCCAGCACTTGTGAGGCAGAGGCAGGCGGATTTCTGAGTTTGAGGCCAGCCTGGTCTACAGAGTGAGTTCCAGGACAGCCAGGGCTACACAGAGAAATCCTGTCTCGAAAAACCAAAAAGCAAACAAACAAACAAACAAACAAACACAAAAACCAAATGTGCAGATAAAACATTTAAACACATGAAATGATAAATAAATCTAAAAAAACCACAGTGCATAAACTTCTCAGTGACACTTCATTGAATATGAAAACACATTAAAATATAGAAATGTATTGTGAAGAGGGTTTTACTGTTGCCCCCAGATTAAACAAATGGGTTACATAAACAGACTGAAACAGATTATGTCTGTGTAGAATTGTAAGAAAGTCATTGAAATAGGAATAACACACTGCTTGCTTTTCTTCATCATTTTCTTTATATAAAATATAAAGCTGAAGGGGATTGAGACCCTAGAGGAAGAGCAACAGTATTGACTAACCAGTACCCCTGGGAGCTCCCACAGAAAGCCAAATACCAAAGAACTTACATAGGCTGGTATGTGTCCCTGGCACATTTGTAGCAGAGGGCTGCCTTTTCTGGCCTCAGTGGGAGAAAATTTGCATAATCCTGTACAAACTTTATGTCTTAGAAAAGTGAGATGCTGGTGGGTGTGAGGTGGGGTGGACTGATGGTTGGGGGGCACATTCTCAGAAACAAAGGGAAGGGGGGATATGGTGAAGAATTTGGCAAGAGTGAACTGGGAAGGGGGCAATGTTTGGAATGTAAATAGATAAAATAATTTTTAAAAACAACTATTTTATTTTTAAATGATCTCTTAACTTCTTTTTCTTATGTGTTATCTTAGTTGGAATATTCCTGGATGACTTTGGTAGAGTTTCTGGGCTCTACAAGAGACATTTTGTCCTTCCTGTTTTTTTGTTGTGTTTTTACACTGGTGTCTAGACATAGAAAGATGACAGTTCTAGACGCCGTCTGTCTCTTTCTGTGTTGAGTGGGTGTTATATTTCTTTTTTTAGGCTTCTTCCCTTGATTTATGGAGAGTTTCATGAATGTGTGTTGCCTGAAAACAAACTTTCTATAGGCTGGATGCATTTGGATACTGTACATTACAGTTAAATCATGTTTTGAGGCCTTAGGATGTGACACTTAGGAATGGGGATAGACTAGGTTTCTGAAGAGGTTCCAAGGCATGGGGAGAGAACTAATGTTCCATTAGTATTGGTTCGTTTAGTGTATTTGGATTAAGGGGTAGAAAGTAAATGGAAGTCACCCCTGAATGTCTGCTATTGCATTGGGTGAAAAACTGGGAGTTTGGATGGTGAGAATCAGAGGGTGAAGTAAAAATCTGCACTCACCCTATCAATTCCTCAGCACTGGCCCTTTGTTTTTGTATCAGGATGTGACATCTGACATTGAGGAGCTGCAATAAAGGAAAGAGAGAGGGAGACTGGTTAGGAAGAGAAGGAGAACTGCCTACATGGGGGATTGTGTCGCGGTCAAGTGTCACGAAAGGCTGCAGCAGATGTTCACTTGCAGAACCTAGGTGATTTGGAGTGGTAGAACAAAGAAGTGAAGATTTGCCATCACATTACATCATATCTTGGCACGAATGTTCTGTGGTTAGTCTCTTAAGTTAATTTTAGAATATGCCTTTATAGTGGAAAATTGTACAGGTGAGTGTGGGCATAGGAACCTCCTTAGGTGTCACAGCCTATGTAGAGTTTAAAGTAAATACAGGCCAATTCGTTTGTGTGGCATCTAATGTTCTTTAGCATGTGATATGAGCCTCACAGGGATAGTGTTACTCTCTGATTCTTGGTGATCATTTAAAAATAAAAATGTAGCATGATCACTGATTCTGTGATGAACTGTACTTCTTAGTCCAGTTCATGGATATTTAGGACATAACCAGAGTAATCATTCACAGATAGCTAAAATCTCCTCTTAAAGATTGCATTTAAGATTTCCAGTGCTCTACATTGTGTATGGAATACAGTATTAAAATTGTTCATCACAATTTGATGTCATTCTTCTGTAGAGTACAGTATAATGGGATTCATTGTAACAATTTTATACACATGTAGCACTGTGTTTTGCTGGGTCTTGATTCTCCATCACCCTCATTTGTAGGCCAGATGTTACTGAGTAAGCCCCCTCTGTCCAAGGAAACATCCTCTCCTTTTATGTCAAAGGTGTGTATCCCATGTCCTTATTCTTATATGGATACCAATCCACTATATGTATATAAACTGCATGTTCCTCACTTTCTGATATCTAGTGTCTACAATTGGAAACAGTGATGATATATGTTTAATTTTATCACCAGCTCCTGTAATTTACAGATTTTAAACAACCCCTTTGTTTAAATTTTAATAAAATTTCAGTTCATTATTTAGTTAAACATTTTGTGTACCATCCTGAAGACATAGCTCAGTGGTTTTGTTTGTCAACTTGACACAGGCTGAACTTATCACAGAGAATGGAGCTTCACTTGGGGAAGTGCCTCCATGAGGCCCAGCTGTGGGGCATTTTCTCAATTAGTGATCAAGGGGGTAGAGCCCCTTGTGGGTGGTGCTATCTCTGGGCTGGAAGTCTTGGGTTCTATAAGAGAGCAGACTGAGCAAGCCAGGAGAAGCAAGCCAGTAAGAATCATCCCTCCATGGCCTCTGCATCAGCTCCTGCTTCCTGCCCTGTGTGAGTTCCCGTCCTGACTTCCTTTGGTGATCAACAGCAATGTAAATGGGTAAGCTCAGTAAACCCTTTCCTCCCCAACTTGCTTCTTGGTCATGATGTTTGTGCAG
>JADRCD010210732.1:0-7500 GCA_019843815.1 Montemys delectorum
TTAATTCTTAAATTTGTCTTAAATATCTCCATTTTAACATGCCTGACTGTACTTTTGTTTTCTGATTTCTCTGCAAGTTCTTTGTGTTTAGCTTTCACCACTCAGTCCCTATCTCCAATCAGCTATGAACTCTGCTGCTTTCCTCACGACTTTCAGATCTCCTCACTCTTACTACCTCCCCTGGCTCTGTTTTTGGTTTTTAAACATATTAACTATGCGTCAACTGGGCTCTCTGCATACACTTTTGCTCAGGTTGAATCTGTCTTCCAAATTGCTCTCTCTTAGATTACTTAGGCTGAGTTATATGAATATATCTATCTAACAAGCATAAATTCAAAAAATAGGGAGTATTTTCAGTTAGCTATACTCTTGTAGATGATGAAGACAAACAATGAACAGAACAAAGTCTCTATCCTTACGGAGCTAAAATTCTATCAGCCAAGGTGCTGAAGGAACAAAGAGAATTTTTTTTTAACCAGACAAATAGTTACTAATAACAAAAAGAATAGCTATGGCTTGGCAAATAAATATACAGCATATTAATTTATAAGAAATGGTCACAGCACTCCATTTGGAGACCTGAACAAGTACAGAGGAAAGAATGAACTGAGTTTATCAACAAAAATATCATTTCAAGTGATAGGCGACAAAGCTTACGCTAAGTAATGGAAAAAATAAAGAGTGTGGAAGAAGAAACAGGGGATGTCTGTGAAGCTGAGGAATGAGTCCTATGGCCTGAATGCCCTCAAATCTCATGTGCTGACACTTAATTCTCACTGGAGTGGTACTAGTTATGAAGGTAAAGCCCTCATGGAGTAGAGGCATTTGCCCTCTTGCTTTCTAGCCCTTTTACTGTGTGAGGACATTGTATATGCCTCCTCTAGCTACTATCAGATCACAGTCAAAATTACTTTAAAGACGAAATGAACAGTTTCTAATGAAAACTGTGGAGCAGCCTAAGTAATTATCAACAGGAGATGGCTAAATAACTTTAGGATATTAACACAATTAACTATCAAATATTAACTTTTAATAAGTAATTACAAAAAATGAACTAGACCTACATATAAACACATATAGACACACACACGGGGTGGGGGGAGGGATTAAAAAAAAAAGAGGAAAACATGGGGCTGGAGAGATGGCTTAGCGGTTAAGAGCACTGACTGCTCTTCCAGAGGTCCTGAGTTCAATTCCCAACAACCACATGGTGGCTCACAACCATCTGTAATGGGATCTGATGCCCTCTTCTGGTGTGTCTGAAGAGAGTTATAGTGTATATAAGACAAATAAATTAACTTAAAAATAAAAGGGGGAAACATTAGCAGGGCAGTGGTGGCACATGCCTTTAATTCCAGCACTTGGGAGGCAGAGGCAGGTGGATTTCTGAGTTCAAGGCCAGCCTGGTCTACAGAGTGAGTTCCAGGACAGCCAGGGCTACACAGAGAAACCCTGTCTCAAAAAACTAAAAAAAAAAAAAAAAAAAAAAAAAAAAAAAAAAAAAGGTATATTATATAATCACTATATTATTATTAACAGTAATATGTTATTACTATTAACAATGCTCACTCCTACAACAAACACTACAGGAACATTTGCTGAAAAAAATCCTTAAGTCTTCTGTACCAACTCACAATCGTATTAGATGAGATTTGAAAAGCACCCAACATTTTCTCAATTGGGTGTTAATATGTGATAGAAAAGAAACATGAAAAAACAAAACCACAAAGCCAACACAACAGCCTTAGATATCAACACATTTGTATCAAATGCATTTAAGCTTCTAAAATAATAGATATGAGTAATTATTTTCTTCTCTATATTTGGTAATTTTCCATGAATGGCATTACTTCTAAAAACAGAAAAGTATTTTAAAAGTAGAAAAAAAAACCATATCAACCAAAGGTTTTGTTTATGTCTTAGTTCTTATAAATTTCCTCACAGAGGTATCTTTTTCCTTTCATTTTAATTCTTCCAAATTTCTACAAAAAAAAAAAAAAAAATGAGATCATGAAACAGCGCTAAACTGTTTTGAGCACTGTTTTGCAATACAAATATTGCATACTGCAAACCAGTATTTATATACATATCCATGCATTAAAAAAAAACAAATACTCTGCTGTTTAAGATAAATTAAAGAGAAGATACGCATTAGCATAAAATATGACCCATACCTACTGCATTCCATATCTTCAGGCCAAGGGACACCAAACATCTCCATGAGCTTTGAACACTCACTATAGGCACGCTGACACAGCCTACGGCAGGGAAGTGTGACACGTCCATATTCCATACAAATAGGGGCATAGAGTGCACAAAGAAATGGCCGAAAATCCCGAGAACAATCCAGGTTCACCATAGGGTGGAATGGCTAGGAAAAAATTAAAATTGAGTAATTAGATAAAAAGCTTTAGACAAATTTGCTAATACCTTGTTTCTTTTTTATTCATTTTAAAAACTACTCAAGAATATTAATATTTCTAAGATTTTTTAAAAAAAAGTTCTCTGAGCTACTTCTCTTTTTTTCTTTTTTCTTTTCTTTCTTTCTGTTTTTTTCGAGACAGGATTTCTCTGTGTAGCCCTGGCTGTCCTGGAACTCACTCTGTAGGCCAGGCTGGCCTCGAACTCAGAAATCCACCTGCCTCTGCCTCCCAAGTGCTGGGATTAGAGGCGCCACCACCGCCCGGCCTGAGCTACTTCTCAAGGGCTTATTTTTGTTAACTCCAAGGACTATCACAGAATTGATAAATCCTCGTATATATTTAAGTGTTACAGGTGATATTAATGAAGAAGCAGGCTAGAAATTACTAATAATACAGCTTATTTAATATAGGAAAAAGAAATTATATAAGAGATGCGCTAAAGCTCAAGTGATTACAGTTTTATTATTTAGTGGTGAGACTGTAGGGCTTTAACTTTTTATTATGTATTTCAGTTTCTGTATTTTCTTCAATTAACACCCATGAAAAAGAGTGAATTAGTAGCAGAAAGTGGTTCTGGGAAGGCGAGAAGGGAGAAGACAGGTAGTTGCAATGTAAAGGGTGGGGGTGGGAAAGGCCCCTCAACTACCTGCATCTAGAAATTGCACACAGTAAAGGGTGTTCTGGTAGAGAAAACATCTCTTTCCTTTTGCTGACTGGTTTGTATTTTTTAAAACATGAAACTTCTAAATAATCCTTTAAACTAAACTAAAATGTTATAAATATAGTTAATGCTACATTTGATACTAGGTTGATGAACAGAAAACTTGTGGTCCCAAATATAAAACTAGGCTAGGATACCTACTGTAACCAGAGGGATAAATCAAATGTCCCCCCCCAAAAGTACATCTGCATTTCTGACTACTGAGAATTTTTCCAGTTGTTTTTAAAATTAATTGAGCTACAGCTGATTGTGAACTGGTTATACTCTAACGACTGGGCTTATCTACCAAATAAGAATTCATTTGTTTCTATATATCAGAAAACCAAGAGTCAGTTAAATCGATGCTAAAGAAACTAACTGTAAAGTATACATAATAAACATGTAACAATCAACAATCACTTCTAAGTATGATAGAGTAGTTTTCATGAAGAACAACTTAAAAGAAAAGTTTCAGGTTACCTACTTAAGCTGCTGGAGAACTACTTATGAAAAAGAAAAGAGCTGAAAGAGCACGGAGTATGGCCACAGGGCCTGAGAAGGCCACCATGTTTGCATGAAGACACTGGCTGAATCTGGGAGTAAGGCACAGTATCTGTTAACTAAAAACTGTAAAGTAACAAAAGAAATCAAGATTTTTCAAATATACAGAGATATAACTGGAATGGCTTAAGCAACAGAATTTCACTGTCTCTGTCTGAGACATGCTCTCTGAAGCGGCTGAGAACAACCTGTTCCAGAACTCTTCTGGAAGTTTTTTCACGGTGGTAGCAATCACTTTCACGCAGCACTCTCCCCATGGCTACCTTTCATTTTCCCTGTAGGTGTGCCTTTCTCTATGCCCAACTGTCCTTTTATCTAAGGAGACTAGTCATATCACATTATATCAAGAGCTCTCATACTTCAGCATTACCTCATACTAATTACAACTGGAATGACCCTATTTTGAAGTAAAGTCACCCTGTGAGGCACTAGGTTTAGGACTCCAATGTTTGATATATTTCAGGGAGACACAAACCATTAACATAACTGTTCATGGACTACAAGAGTTTATGTAAAGATGCCAATTCTTCCCACAAATAATCTCTAAAATTTAAAGAAGTCTCTTTTATGTATGAGGTCCTGGGTTTGATCCTCAGCCTACCAAATAGTCACACACTAAAAAACTTGGCAAGACTTTTAGTAGACAAAACCAAGCTTTTTCTAAAACTTATGACAAAATATATGTTTTAAACAAAATGGTGCTTCAATTAATGAATATTCATAAGCCAAAAATTACTCATGTCCTATATAAAAAATTACCTCAAAATTTATCAATTTCAGGATAAAACAAAAAACAATGGAAAACATGATAAAAAGACAATGGCAAATCCTGTACACATACTCTCTTATATACAAACAAGTGAGTGCATGTGCATATAAAAACTGGCAAAGGCCAGAAAGTAAAATGTGCTGGCCACACAAGCCTGACAACCTGAGCTGGCTACCCAGAAGCACATAAAAAGCTAGATACTGAGGCATGCCATCCAGAATCCCAGCATTCCTACAGAGACATGGAGAGAGAGGTAGGAGAACCACCTGGAAGTTCAAGAGCCAGGTAGCCTAGAGTACACAGCACAGAAGCAGATCAACAAGAAACCCTGTCTCAATAGGATAGCAGGCAGGAACTCAATCTGGAAAGTTGTCCTCTGACCACCACAACTGTGCTATGGGACATATGTACCTGCATACACAGACCACATTGACATAAAACTGGAGCCGGGCAGCGATGGCACACGCCTTTAATCCCAGCACTTGGGTGGTAAAGGCAGGTGGATCTCTCAGTTTGAGGCCAGTCTGGTCTACAGAGCGAGTTTCAGAAGAGCCAGCGCTGCACAAAGAAATCCTGTCTCAAAAAAAAAAAAAAAAAAATATTGAGCCAGTATTAACTAAAAATATAACTATATAACATTAAGACTGGAGGGAGAGAGGAAGGGAGGGAGAGGGAGACAGAGAAAGAAAATACTAATATTATCTTTCAGAACTAGGACAAGGTGAAGAGGTCTTAGAAATGAAACTCAAAACATCCATAATGTGTGCTGGAGGAGGGGGGAAATTGGACTTCAATAAAATAATAAATATTCCTGAGGTGGAGAGATGGCTCAGCCACTAAATGCTAGTATCACAACCAAAAAGACAATAGAAAATTCTTGTTCTAAAGGTTCTGCTAAAAAGATGAAAACACAAACTTCAAACTAGGATATATTTTTTGCAATCTTATACATTACGAAAGATTTTGGTTTGTTTTAGTTGGGTTATTTTTGAGACAGAATCTTGCCACACAGTCCAAGCTGGCCAGAACATAATCCTATCTCAGTTTACCAGGTGCTGGGATTATAGTCAGAAGGGATTTATATCTGGAATATGTAAATAACTCGGGGGTTAACAAGATGGCTGAGCATAGAAAGGCAATGATAACCTGAGTTAGAATCCCCAGAATCCACCCCACATCAAGAAGAACTGACTCCCATATACTGTTCTTTCCTCTTCACAATCAAATTGTAGCACACCCCTCCATACACACATTAATAATAATAATAATAATAAGAAGAAGAAGAAGAAGAAGAAGAAGAAGAAGAAGAAGAAGTAAAAGTTTAACTCAAGATCCCAAAATAAAATGTAAGGGATACAAGATGGGGAAAAGTAGTTGTAAGAGGTAGGTAACAGAATACATGAGCCATGAAAGTGAAAAGGTGAACTGAATGGAGCAGGGGTGGGGGTGGGGTGGGGGGTGGGTTATAGAAGGATATGGGGAGGGAAAGAGGAGGTTCAGCAAAAGCAATAAAACTTGCTACTTTATAGACAACAGAAATATTTTTAACAAAGAAGAAAAAAATAACTGAAAATACCCATAAAACGTAAACAGTTATTATGACAAATAAAATGCACATGAATCTATATATACTACGTATATACCTGTCCTGCTAAAGACAGAAACAATGGTAATACCAAATGGCAGCAATAATATGAGAAAAACAGATATACTATATGCTACAGGTAGGGATGTAAAATGGTGCAACCACTATGGTTTCTTAAAACCCAAACATAGTCACCATCCAACACTGCAATCACATTCCTGGTCATTTATCCCAAAGAAATGAAAAATTACGTCCACAGAAAAATTTGCCACAAATGTTTATGCTGAGTTTTATTTGTAATAGAAAAGACCTGGAAAAATGCATACATCTTTCAATGTTAACTAGATATCAAAATTTTATAAAATAGTAAGATTAGGGCAGGAAATAGGGAAGAGACATATGTAATCCGTGTGTCCTATTCTTACAAATTCCTAACTTCCTAAGAGCCTACAATTTAAAAACTAAAAGCAAAGTTAACAGCACTTTGGAGGCAGTGGCATGCAGATCTCCGTGAGTTCAAGGCCAGAGTGATTTACAATAGCAAGGTACAAGTCAGCCAGAAAGAACTACAGTATGACTGTCTCAAAAAAAAAAAAAAAAAGGAATTACATTCACATGCAGATCTATGTACATGTGACAAACATGCACATATATGTGTGGTGATACACAAACTGTAAACCGCCAGATGATGAGGTATCTTTGTTAATAGTTATCAAAATCTCCACCTGTGAGCACCAACTTAGGTTATAAAATTTATTTTAATGACCATTTTGTGTGTTTGCACTGACCTATAAATACCCTTTGCTACATTTTGGCTGACATTTATTAACATAGTAGGGCTTAAAGTACCTCAAATTGAATAACTTCATACAATAGTCACAAAATGCTAACTTGTCCAAGGTCATAAACACAAATCTAACTTTGACATTTTTACGCAGATCCCTTGTACTTATCCAATTTTGTTTCACTTAACTTCTGTTTTAGTTTCCCCTTTTATAAAACAGTCTTAACATACATAGAACATGACTAATAAATAATACTTATAAATAAAATAGGGAATAATTTCATGTATAGTAGGGCTATAGCAGGGTGATTTTGTTCCCTGTTCTCAACTGTCAAATAGAAAAACTCAACTGGAGTTATTTTTTTAATGTCAAACAAAGTAGGTAACCCCAAAATTGTGATGATAGATGACAGAAACCAGATATAACAAGGTAGATACTGTGGATCTGGACTGATGGCTCAGCAGGTAAGAGCACAAACTGCTTTTGCAGAGGACAGAGTTCCTCTATCACCCACATCAGGCAGCTCCCAACCACCTGGAGAGCTGATGACCACTTCTTGCCTCCATGGGCACTGTACTCATCTGCATAAACCCACACTCAGATACACATATAACTAAAAGTGAAACCTACGAAGCATATCATGTATGAGCCCATGCCTATACAACACTAGCATGTGC
>JADRCD010210732.1:10000-35904 GCA_019843815.1 Montemys delectorum
ACAGACAGACAAGTATCACACCAGTGTTCCCAGGCAGGTGGTAGCTTTAGAACTATGATCAGTATCACTATCCCACCAAACTATTTTCAACCTAGGATAGCAAGACTTAGGTATAGTAGAGAGACATAATTATGCTTACTACCACTGCTAAGGAATTTAAGTTTAATTCAAACATTTACTTATTAGTAAATGCTATATGTGAGGTTCTGGGTTAAGTGCTAGGCATACAAAGGTGAGTAAGGACAAGCTTCCAAATTCCATGAGTGGAACAAAAAATAAATATTGTAACAACAACAACAAACAACAAACAACACACACACACACACACACACACACACCCCAGGGATAAACAAAGCACACTGCTAAGTATGGTGGTAAGGGCACAGACTTTGGTCTTCCTAGGTTCTACAAGGAAATCAAAATCAGACCCAAGCCACGCTTTGAAAAAAAAAAAGTAAAACATCACCCAGATATTGGCAGAGCCTTCCAGGCAAATGTGTTTACCATGACATGATATGGTGAAGGAACTGCAAATTTGAGTGGCTTCTGAAGACCACTAAGACTAACTGTTAAAGTAGAAGCCATGTACAAATGTCTATGACGCTTCAAATTGGATCCTCTGGGCAATGATTGGCAGTGCTATTTAAAAAAGTAATTTTCATATTTTGTTTGATCTTTGTAACCAATATAATCTAATCATGGTAGTGTAAGACGCTTAGTCCCAGCTACACTGTTTATAACTTGGGCTTGAATTACCGTACCTCCAAACATCTTACTCTTCCCTCTTCATTACAGTATAATTAATCTTTACTTAACTACTTCCTGTCTCTGTAAAAGGAAGTGCCAAGGATCAATGAGATGCTATTTTCCAGCTACGAGAGTGGTTTAGTACTACCACTGAACACCATGGCTTGAACCTGAATGTCCCCAGAGGCTCCTGTTTTGAATAGAAGGCTTTAGGAGGCAGGGTTTATCTGGTGGAACTAAGTCTACTAGAGTGTCCATTTGAGGGTTAAACTCAGCTGCTGGCTCAAGTATTCTCTCTGCTTGTAGGTCCACTGCGATGTGAGCAGCAGGACCACAAACACCTACTATGAACTGAGCCACTCCGCTACACCATCCCTAAACTGTGAGCCATCCTTATGTTATTTCTGTAGGTTTCTGCCAGTGACAGTCTAATGCAAAGACAGCAAGCAGATTCAACTAATGGTAAGAAACAGGTTCCCTCATTCACTGCTACCAGGGTCAAAAAATACTTACTGTACAACTTCTATCGAGAGTTTAAAACTATCAATCAACTAATGGTAAGAAACAGGTTCCCTCATTCATTGCTACCAGGGTCAAAAAATACTTACTGTACAACTTCTATCGAGAGTTTAAAACTATCAATGAAAACATTTTCTTTGAATATCTGAATTTCATTTTAAAACTATATCAGCAAAAGTATAAAAACACATGTCTGGCACTTGTTATAAGAGCAAAGGACAGAAAAAAAAATCCCCCAATGTTCATCAGTAAGTACTGAGTGAAGAAATGGTAATTATCCAACCCAATGTAGTTGTAAAAATCAAAGACATCATAGCCATTGGAGTAGAACAGCTATTATGATTTTTTTTTTTTTTAAGAGTAAGAAGAAAGGCAGGCAAGTGCTCATGAGCAAGGAAAGAAATTAGAAGTCCTTGTCTTACCTGGAATCTAAAACTATGGCCATTGCAGAAAGTAGTTCAGCAGCTCCTCAAAACATTCAATAGTTTGATATAACATTTTTCTAGCAGCTTAAGACCCTGGTCCAGCCACACAGAGAAACTGTCTCAAAAAATCACCCCCCCAACCCAAAACATCAACAACAACAACAAACCAGTGCTGGTTTGATCCCAGCACTAGGAAAAAAATTTTTTTTTGAACAGAATTACTCAGCTGAGAGACAGCTGTGAACAATGCGCTGTCTCCTAATTTTCAAGTCTTGCATTGCATGAAACTTACTCTCAAACTATATCTGATGATTCTATCAGTGGCAACTCTGCCCTGCTATGACAGCCATGAAATAAGCAATTTCTTCAGGGTTTCATCAAATCTTTGAAGCCTTCTCTTAGAAACTACTTCCCACTTATGGACTCTTCCTAGGCTATCAAATTCAAAGAGGCGGACCCACTGACAATAAACTATATGGGTTACTTGGGTATATTTGAGAAGGCCAAGAAGAGAAAGCTTATCATGCCATCATCCTGAATGTCCCATGAACCCAAGAGTAATGATGCAAGTCCATCCCTTACTAGCAACTCTGACAAGTTAGAAACAGAATCAGGAACAGAATTCAAATTTGTATATCATGCATTTTACGGCTACTTACAAATCTCTCATTTAATGTTTACAAGCATGTCTAAGTTTTTTCATTTTTGTTGCTCAAAATAAGTTATGAAAACAAGCTGTAGGATAATAGGCAATTTGTCCAAAGTTACACCTATGCATGACAGAGTCACAGTAGAACCTACGTTAGTGCAGGCACCCTTATCACTTGTTTCCAAGGAAATTACGACTCTGCAGCGATACTAGATGTGAGGGTATTTCTAATTCAGCCTTCAGCACATAGCATAGACTACCACAACTATCACACCAGGAGCCAACTTATGGCCATCATAATACCCTTCATATTATCCTAGTCTGATGGTTGGGAACAAATATTTCTCTTTATTAGACCTTTTATAGTCATAGGAAGAACAGAAAATGTTTTATTCAATCTCTACAGCATCATCAAATATTTGGATAATTTAACACACCTGCTATACTTTGAAATACTATGAATAATCTTTCTACAAATTTCACCAGATTTATATAAGACTTGAAGCAATGAATATGTGTTTTACTGTAAAATGAAGAATTCCAAATGTAGGCTCTGAAACATTGTCCAACTGATAAAAATATAAGACATTGTCCAAATTATATTACATGGTCATGCTAATATAAGAATATAGATAGCCAGGTTGTGGTGGCACACATCTTTAATCCTAGAACTCAGGAGGCAAAGGCAGATCTCCATGCCAGCCAGGGATATATAGTGAGATATTGTCTTAAATAAATAGCAAAAATCACACTTAGAGAGTATTTAGTGTATACTAAATACTCTACAGGAATATTTTAGTTTTATACTATGAAATCTTGCATAATTATTACTAACCTTATTTTATTGTTTTTTGAGGCTGGGTTATACATAGCCTATGCTGGCCTCTACCTCATCCTGTAGCAGAGAACTGTCATGAACTCCTGATCCTCCTGCCTCCACCTTCCAAGTACTGGCTTATACCACCACCACAACCACCAGGCTATAGCAATACTGCTTGAGTTGAAACACTAGGCTGCCTAGCTCCTAAGCCCATATTCTCCATCAGACTTTTACTGCCTCCCCATTTCTATCTAGTAAATATATCTTTATCCTCAAATCTAAGATCATTATACTTTTAAACCCAGAACAACCATATCTATTAATAGGACACAGTTTCTGAAGCAAAACTGAGAAGTACCTGAAGAGTAAGTACCTTTAAGTAAGGCAATAAACTTACACAAAATTATGAACCATCAGGAATTCTGAACTACTAGCATGACAAAACTTTTCTTATTGCTTGAAAGTTTCTTTTAAATTGATGTGAACTTGACATGACCAGGAAATCCTGTTGGATGTTAAGAAGGGGGTGCGGGGGCAGAGAATACTGTAAATCTAAAGAACAAAGGAATTCAGCCTTAAAAACATTACATTATGCTGGGTGGTGGTAACATACATCGGGTAGGAAGAGGCAGGCTAAACTGAGTTCAAGGCTAGCCTAGTCTACAAAGTGAGTTCCAGGACAGCCAGTGCTACACAAAAAAACCCTGTCTTGAAAAACAAAACAAATTATATTTTATTCCATATTCAGCTACTGAATGTTATGTAATATTATTATACTCTGCTATTTACATAAAGTTATTTATTATTTAATAACAGAGATGTAATCTCTGAAGAAGTATCATCACTCATGTTTTAGTGTTTTGAATTCTTTATAAAAACATGTCTAAAGATAAATTCAAGAGTAGAATCTTGTGCTGGAGAGATGGCTCAGCGGTTAGGAGCACTGACTGCTCTTCCAAAGGTCCTGAGTTCCGACCCCAGCAACCACAAGGTGGCTTACAACCATCTGTAACGAGACCTGACGCCCTCTTCCAGTGTCTGAGGACAAAAAACAGTGTACTTACATATAATAATAAATAAATCTTAAAAAACAAGTTTAAAAAAAAAGAGTAGAATCTTTTTATACACAAATTCTTCAATCTATTTTTTTTTTTTTTTTTTTTTTTTGGTTTTTTGAGACAGGGTTTCTCTGTATAGTCCTGGCTGTGCTGGAACTCACTCTGTACACCAGGCTGGCCTCGAACTCAGAAATGCCCCTGCCTCTGCCTCTCAAGTGCTGGGATTAAAGGCATGCGCCACCACTGCCTGGCTCTTCAATCTATTTTAGTATGACCTAAACTATATACATTTTCAAATGTGTAAGGTAAAATTAAAAACACTATTTTCCTTTGTTTCTATCAAACATATGAGGTGAGTCATCTGGGAAGTACAGGTTACTTTCTGGAGTGTCTTACCTCCATTGCTAAAGCTGCAGTCTGTTGGTCATAATGGTTCAGAAGATTAGGCATGAAGGTAGTATTGTAAGGCAAATCTTGGCACATCCTCAAGGTTATAGGTTCACAAGAAAACAAACTGTGCCCACCTATCTGCCCCAGAAACACAGTCAAGAGCCAAAGATAAAAGACAATCCAGCTCACAGCCATTCTTCCTGGATCAGAATGAGGCTTGGATGATCAGATCTACTCAAGATGTGTTTTAGATCAGTATACGCCTGCAGGTCTCAGCTTGAAAGTACTCTTTCTGTATCTGCTAGGCTCCTCAGTTAAAAACTCCCTGCACTGTCAAAGGACTGTTAACCTGGTCTCACAAAGGGCATTTGTTTTTGGTTTCACAATATGGGAAAATGACATCATCTTGTATCTTCTTTTCATTTTATTACATAGGGCACATCTGGCCAGCATATCAAGTCGATCAACCACATTCCCAAATCACAGATTCCATCTTAGGAGGAGAGTGATTTCTTTCTTGTTGAAATATCTGAAAAATATTGAAAATGGGAAAGTTAATCACTTCTCAAAATACTGCAGACTTAACATTAAAATATCTGATGAGACATTATACTGATTTAATAAAGAAAATACAAGGGTATTCACAAAGTAATAATTTTTCTATTTTATCATATATGATATATATGTATATATTCACACACACTAAAAATAGACCTTAAATAATATTTAATGTTTATAATTATATATATTTAAAGATTTATTTATTTTATTTATATAAGTACACTGTAGCTGTCAGACATACCAGAAAAGGGCATCTGATCCCATTACAAATGGTTGTGAGCCACGATGTGGTTGCTGGGATTTGAACTCAGGACCTCTAGAAGAGCAGCCAGTGCTCTTAACTGCTGAGCCATCTCTCTAGCCCTATAATTATATTTTTATATTCTAAGTTACATATATAACACATGATAGAGAATTCTGTCACAAGATATAACTGATCCATTTCAAATGTCTTTTGCATTGTCCCAAACTATGTTTAAATGATACTTCTTGTAAAATAGTATCATTTCAAATGTATTTGACATGTTTTGGTCTTTGGCAGTATATTTTTACATTAGCTAACTTGATAGAAAGTAGCTGTGAAAGGTCTGGGACAAGATTAAGGCTTCTTATTAATGCTATATTGTAAACACTGTCACTTAACCCATATTTTTCTTTCCTGAAAATTATTTACACATCACTTCTAGAACACAAGAATCTACAAGTAAATTATGAGATAATGTATCGAAAAAAGTAGCATTATGTATTAGGTATTTGGGGCACTAAATTGCAGCTGACAAGACCACGTCTATCAATACTGAACTAACAAATAGAAGGTTCTAAAAGTATTACCAGCCAGTTTTGCCAACCCATTTTAGGTAACACAAAAATATAATGCCATATTTATTCCCCTGGAATCTCGAACACATGACCTAGCTATGTAGACAAGCTAGAGTAGAGCTAAGAATGATTTCAAGTTAGTGGTAACTTCCTCTAATCTGCACAACTCCCCTGAAGAAAGAGACATTGCCTAAGGAATAACTCCTAAAGATGGTCCTAATTACAAATGTCCTGTAACTCAGGTCTTGAGAAATGCTATACTAAAACAGAACAAGTAAAAGAAAACATATATTTATACATAATAATCTACAAGAATTAAGAAATAAATGGATATAAAAATAACTAATAGGGCTAAAGAGATAGCTAAGGGCTTCAAGAGCCCTTGTTGCTCTTGCAGAAGATTTAGTTGGATCCCAGTTCCAGAGGATCCAATGCCCTCTTCTGAGGGCCCACTCATACATAGAGAATACAATAATTTAAAAATACTAGAAAAATATCAAAGAACAAAAGAAATACACACATGCCCAATAAATGCATGAAGCAATGTTTAACATCACTAATTTAAAAACTTCAAATAAAAAGGGCAAACATAATACTTCTGCCAATCCGATGTACAAAAACAACAATAACAGAATGAAGAATGGGATGGAATGTAGGGAAGAAATTATATTTAGCATTTCAAAATACTTGAAATAAGAATCTAAACTAGTTGATACTTTTTAAAAAACGACTACTTATTGGGCTAGAGAAATGGCTCAGTGGTTAAGAACACATAATGCTCATCCAGAGAACCTCTATCCATCTCCTGAGCTGCAGGTGGCTCAAACCATCTGTAACTCCAATTCCAGAGGACCCAATACCCTCTTCTGGCTTCTTTAGGGACTGCAGGCACAAGGTAAATAATTTTTAATGACTTTTTAAACCAAAAGATTTCAAATGGGCACAACTTGATCCAGCAAACCTATTTATAATTTATTTCTGAAGGATACGAGTGCATGTGGTATACAACTTAAATATTAGCGTAAGTAATTTATAACAACTAAAAAAAAAACCCTGAAAATAATCAAAAAAATTTATCAATAGTAATTTGGCTAAGGTGGTACAACACATGATGGATTATTAAATAGATATTAAAAAGATAAACATGATTAAGAGCATACCACAGTGGTCCTGTGTGCTCAACACCACAAAGACCTGTGTTCAATCCCTGAGACTGCTCCTCCCTTCCAAAAGATGCACATGGATTATATTTATTAACATACTAACATATGATAAACAAAAAAATTAGGGTTGGAAAAATGCTCAGTAAGTAAAGTGCTTGTGGTGTTAAGCACGAAGCACTGAGTTTAAATTCCAGAACCTACGTAAAGTCAGATACAATAACACATTATCTGTAATCCCAGCATGCCATCAGGAAGAAGGGAGCACATACAGGAGAATCCCTGGAAGCCTGAGAGCCAACCAGCCTGGCAGTAAGCAAAGGACTGTTTCAGTCTTTTGATGGAAGGTAAAAACTGACATCCAAAGTTGTCTTAACTGCCATGCATGTGCCACTACACGAGTACTCTTACATTTACACACTTAAACACAGACACACACACAAATGCACACTTATTTCTTACTCACTAAGGTAAGGTCTCACTATTTAGTCCTAGCCAGGCTTGAACTCACAGAGATCCACCCGTCTGTGCTTCCCAAACAGGGATTGGGATTATGTGTCACCACATACAACTTAATATAAAGATTTTTTTTAAGGGAGTTAAGAAACAGTATGCATATATAACTAACTTCTGTCAGAAAAGCAGATATGCAAAAACCCAGCTATTTCAGCCTGATATCATAGTGCATGCCTATAATCCCAGAACTCAGCAAAATGATTACAAATGGAGAATAGTTTAGGCTACAAAGTATGACCATCTTTAAAAGAGGAAGAGCATTTCAATTATTTAAAAATAATATAAGTGCCTTATGGAATTTTATGAAAGACCTGATTTTTATATTACTTTGTGTATAAGGGACGTAACTTCAAATCTACAAATGTGTGCTGAGTGGAAGACAAGAATAAATGCTAGTTAAACAGTTTATTGGCTGGTAATTAAAGCAACAAGCCAAGGGATATACTACTTGTATTACTGCAGGTAGTAAGAAAAGCAGAGGAGTGATAATTTAGTATGATTCAAACAGATTTTTCAGGCCAGCCAGCCAGCTCATCAGGTAAACAAAATGACTTTTTTGGTGGTGGTGGTGTTTGTTTGTCAAGACAGGGTTTCTCTGTGTAGTCCTGGAACTTGCTTTGTAGACCAGGCTGGCCTCAAATTCTTAAAGATCCTCCTGCCTCTGCCTCCCGAGTGCTGGGATTAAAGGCATGCACACAACACCTAGCAAAACTTGATTTTTTTAACATTGAAAAATTCAAGTTACCTATTAGCCTAAAAATAATGTATGTGCTTTAAAGCATCCTGAACACATTCCACATTACATTTGAACAGTGAATTATATATATGTGTGTGTGTGTGTGTGTGTGTGTATACACACATATGCATGTGGGGTGAGATGTAGGCTCAGGTGTCTTTCTCAGAAGCATCCATACTGCTTTGCTGAAATGACCAAGTCTCTTACCGAGGGCCAGCTAGGCTGTCTGATGAGCCAGTCTCAACAATCTACCTGTTTCTGAAGTTGGACTTAGACACATGCATCTTAGAAGACACAGGGCATCTTTTTGTATGTATGTACCAAGGATCAGGCCTTTTTTGCATATTTACTGACTAACCATTTCTATAGTCCCTGAAATCCCCGGTTCTAATCAGAATCAGCACAATGTGGCATTTTTCTCAAGGTAGGCTCATCTATGGAAAAGCTCTAATCTAAAGATGAGTGAAATGTTGAAAGGCTGTCTTCCCAAGCTGACTAACAAAGCCAGATCTAAACAACTCAGGTGGAAAAAGCAAGAAACAGGTAATTCTGGACTCGAAAAGATAAACTATAGCAATATTTTGATTATTACACCTTTTTTTTTTTTTTGGCAAGAATCAATAGGATTCCAATAGAACAAAGAAGCCCATTGAGCTAACAGAAGGAGTAGGCAGTTCTGGGCACTAGAGTCCAAGCAAAAATGAATGCTGGGACAGTTTATGTACTGTGGGTTAAGAGGCACTTTCACCTTTCCACAGAGCAATATAAAATATTTGGAAAACCGATTGTTAGTGCTTGGTAACATTCTAGACTAGGGCTAGGGACATAGCTTGGTGTTAAAGTGCTGTCCTAGCATGTGTGAAGCCCTGGTTTGAGTTCCTATACTAGGTGGGGCATGGGAAATACTTGAAATGTATAAATTTTATGAATGTAGATCATTGAGAATCTGGTATTTTCCACTTATTGTCAATTTTGATGAGAAAAAAGTAAAAGTCTTTAAAATTAGCTTATCTGAGCACATGATCTGAAGGACAGCAAGAAAAAGATGAATGAAATGTTGAAAGACTGTCTTTCCAGGCTAACAAATCCAGATCCAAACAACTCAGGTGGAAAAAGGAGGCAGATCCTAGATGCAAAATGTGCCACAAGGGGCTTATCAAGAAAAGATGGCAACAAAAGACTATGTTCATAAATACTTTTCTACCACTCTCTCCACAGACAGGGTCCATCTCATTATTCTTAATTTACATTTAATTTTGAAGTTCAGAAATTTCATCTGTAAGTTGTAAAGTAGTGTAGATACACTAGCTGCAGCATGGAAAGCTAGGATGTTCCCATCTTTCAGACACATTTTTCAAGAATGCACCACAAAGGATTAGCAATGGGTTGCTTTAAGTCAGTCTCTCTGAACAAAACCTCTGTCATCCATTAGAAAAATATTCCTATGACCTATTCCAGTATCACTTCCCTTTTCCAAAAGCCTAGTCAGTATCTGGCCTGTTATTTTCCATTTCTTACTGGTGTGTGTATGTGTGTTATATGTGTGTCTATACTCATATGAGTACCTGCATGTGCCAGGTGTCTTCCTCTAGTGCTTTACATTTTTTTTTTTTTTTGGACAAACTTTCTTACTGAAACTGGAGCTCACCAACTGGCTAGATTGGAAGAACTTCAAGCCCCCAGGATCATTCTGTTTCCATTCTGGCCAACACTGGGTTACAAGCACCTACTGCCACATAGGGCTTTTTACATAGCTGTGGAAAATCCAAACTCAGGTCCTCATTCACACACAGCAAACACTTCATCAATGAAGCCACCTCCCCAGTCCTCTATTATCTTATAATTAGAGAAAAAAAAAATCATCCTCACAAAACTGCCTCTTAGCTACTGCAAAAAAAAAAAAAATGAAAAAAAGAAAAAAAAGAAAAAAGAAAAAAGAAAAAAGAAAGAAAGGTTTATATAACATATTTAATTCATAGAATCTATATTTGTATTAATATTAGAGTAATTCTTTTCTGCTCTTTTTTACTACAACAATCATTTTTGCCTGAGGCAAGGAGTAAGCCAGCACCTCTTGTAGTTAAGGTCATCATCTGACTCTTGAGCCTCCTGCCTCTCTCTCAAGTGTTACAATTACAGGGATGTGTCTTACTGCCCATCACCTTTCTAATTTTCAAATTTCATTTTGCCATCTACTAATTACAATCATCTAATCTCTCATTGTGCTGAGTGATATTGCTTAAAGAAATAGTACTTCTAGATTCAGAATTTAAAAGGAAGAATGGTAGGCACCAAATTTCAATCCCATTGACAAACTACTAAGCTCTGAAACTAAGAAAAGCAAACAATCTTTCAAAATTAACCTGTCAATAAAACTGAAAATTCAAGGATAGATTCTGCATGCTTGGTTGGTTTTGTTTGTAGTGCTGAGGACTGGACTCAGTCTTGTGGGTGCCAGGTGAGCGCTCTACTAGCTGGGCTGTAGCCCAGTCCTAAAATCCAATAGAGGCTGGCAAAAAAGTAGAACAAATAAAGGTGGTCAGAAAACTCTGAACTTTTGTGAGGAAATAGCAAGTCCTCGAGTTGTTCCCTTAACAAGACCATATGCTTTGTGTGCTTTGACTAAAGTACTGTTTTGGTGAGACATAATGAAGGGGAGGTTGGAATGTATAAAGCTCTCTCCCTGAGTTATAGTCTTCAAAGCTTCATTTATAGTGCATTCCCTGGATGCACTGAAGCTAGGGCTCCCAGAGTGATAAACCAGAAATTGGAGAGGGAGGCCATTTCTGAAGCAGCAGCTAAAGGTCTCTGGGAGCCAATGAAGAGTTGCTATTGCCAGCCTTACAAGTACCACCATTGAAAACTCTCATTCTCTTTTCCTCAGAACCTCACTTTATCTCTGCCCTGATCTCTACTGAAAGAAGATAACGATGTGCTAAGAACTGTTGCCTACCACCTGCCTCTTAACAATAATCAGAATAATCAATATACTAATATGCTCAGAAGGCTTTCTTTGTTTTTGTTTTTGGGTTTGTTTGTTTGTTTTTGTTTTTTGAGAAAAGGTTTCTCTATGTAGTCCTGGCTGTCCTGGAACTGGCTATAAACCAGGCCAGCCTTGAACTCACAAAGATCCTCCTTCAAGTGCTGGGATAAAAGATGTGTGCCACCACACCTGATTTCATGCTCAGAAATTTACATACAAAATCATCGTAGAGTTTTAGTAACAAACTAATATGAAACGCAAGTTGGGTAGATTCCCAACCCCCAGAAGTCAAGCAGGGAAACAATCTTTTGTAAGCAAAACCCCCTCCTCTCTTCTTCCTAGAGGATCAAAGTTTCATGCTGTATTATACAAAGAATTATACTGTATTATACACTTCACTATTAAATTCCTCTCAGCCCTTTCTACTTCAAATATCTCAAGCATGGAATTAAAAAAAAAAAAATCCACCTGAAGACCTAAAACAGAAAATAAAGTTCAAAGAAATCTGGGAAAAAAATAAAAGGATGAGGACCTCACAGTTACTTTTTCTTCTGATAATGGAACCTTACTAGCCTTTTAAGAGATGAGATGTACATTATTACTAGACAAAAGGAAAAAATAGGAAAGATGAAACAGAATTCTAGTCTTTATTTTAAAATATGCCTATTTTCCTAACAGTTTCAAAGCATTTGGGGACAGACAGATCACCACTACACACTGTTTTACTAAGTATAGGGAAGCAATGGTAAGAGCTGCAACTGGGTTATAGTTTATCTTAGTTTTATCCTTCCAAATATTTACACTCCTTTCGCTGGCTCCTTAACCCTGAATCTTTTTACTTTTATGCTGTGGTTCAAGTAGGGGTAGGGAACACTGATTTGTTTAAAGGTAAAGATAGAATGAAAAGCCTTACGGCCTCGAGGACCTCCCCTCCCTCTATGAGAACGTGGTCCACTACACAGCCTATTCTGGCCTATAACTTTCTGTGATTCTCTTGCTTTAGTTCCCGATTACTCAAATTACAGACATGGGCCATTATCATGCACGACCTGAGTACCCGCTTCAGGATTTATCTAGTCCTCTTCTAGCCCATAATGCCACCAGCAGACCACCGAGGACCAAAGCCCAGCTGGTCTTTGTTTCCTTGCTCTCATGCACTGGCTTTTGCAAAGTAACCCAATTCCCATCAACAAGCATTCTGGATGTACTGAAAGACTTTTTTCTACCGTGAGATTTAGAGCTGGTGCGTCTGTTCGGCAGCCTGAGAAATTCAGAAGGGAGCTAAACATTATGATTTTTTCATTTACATTGGGCGAAAACCCAGACCCCTCGAGTCGCGGTGTTTTTCAACTTTAAGTCTCTTCTGCCTAATTAATGGCATGCGCTTTTGTTCTTTTTCACCCACAAAAGGGAAAGAACAGGAAACAGGAGAAGAAAAAGAAAAATGAATAAGCCCTCTTCTCTTCCCTGGAGGAAGTCCCTATCTCCAAGAGTCCCAAGATGTGAAAAGCCTACGGGACGTTTACAACCTTAACGTTCCCCGCATCTCGGTGCCTTTATTCCAGAAGCTAGGAATTCACCCCCGCATCCCAAGGCAAATCCGCCGACCCCGAGTCTCCATCGCGGAGGTAACTAGAGAACGCGCGGCACTGGGAACCTCCGACTTTGCAAACTGATGGGCAGCAGGGGACAACTTTTGGGCGTTGGGTGGCAGGGGTCGGCCGCGGGCTGCAGGGAAGCAGCGGCGCCGGAGCCCGGCGCATCGTCCTCCCGCCCACGCCCCCGCGGCGCCCAGCGCAGAAACCGGCTGGGGTCGGCCTCGCTCCCCGCAGGCGAACGGCGCGGGGACCCGCCGTGTCCACACTCGCACAGGTTGCCCGGCGCGGGCGGGACGTACCGGCCCCGCGGCTTTCCCAGGGCATCCTCGCTGAGCGCGGCCGCGGCCCCGAACTCCGCGCCGCCCACTCCGACCCCGCTCGGGCCCGGCCGCTCGCCAGCCGCAGCTCCGCGCCCGCCTCGGCAGCGCCGGCCTCGGGCTTTTGTTCGGCCGCGACGCGAGCAGCGAGCGCCGCCTGACGAGGGGCGGCCCGGCTGGGGCAGACGCCTCGGCGCTCTCCACACGCTCCGCTCCTCTCTCGCCCTCCCGGCCCCAGAGGCAACATTGGCCGCAGGACTCACCTCGCCGCCGGCCTCTGGGCTCTCCCGGGCAGTGCCACTGGCCCCGCAGGCAGCCGCGCGTCCCTCAGGTCCCCCGAGCGGCCGAGGACCGCCGGCGCGCGGAGCATTCGCGAGCGTCGGGGCGCGCAGCCCCCGGGAGGAAGGTGCGCGCGCACGTGCCGCGCATGCGCGCTTCGCCCAGCCTCCTAGCCCGATCCTGGCTGAGCGGCGCTGACCCGCTTCGTTGTTCTCAGCCTGGCATCCTAGGTGATAGTGACGCTTTGAGCTGCGGTGCGTCGGCTTGGTGGTTCCCAGCGCCGGAAGCATTCATCTGACATGTGCCCGGTCCTCTTTGCAAAGCCTGCCCGAGCCAAGCTCTCAGTGCGGGTCCACCAACGCCTTCTCTCAGAGCCAGTGTGCCAACCTAGAACCTCGAGGACCCACGGTGGAGGGCAGTGCAGCACACAGGTAGCAAGGGACACCAGGCCTGTTGCAACGCTGCACTCTGACCGGCGAAGCAGGTGCACGCTTTGCGTCCTCTCCACCGAGACCTTACTATAAACAGACAGAGCTTGTGCCCATTCGGTGAGTTCCCAGGCCAGTGAGAAATTTGTCTCAAAAAACTAGGTGGAGAGCAACCGACTGACACACCTGTAGTTGACCTCTGGCCTATAGGTACACATACACACTCACACACACATATACATACAAAGAGAGAGACAGAGACACAGAGAGACAGATATAATAATTTTTAAAAGGTTCTCAAGTAATGTAGTGAATACTGAAAAGTCTTGTGCTTGGATCAGCCTCACATCAGAATTGATAGACCTGATAGACAAGCATGATAAATAAAATCTGAAGCAACAATTTCCATTTTCCTTATTGACACTTGTGCAGCAACAGTTTCAGGACAATAATATTGATTCTTAGGGCCATTCTAGGCAAGCCAGCATGTCCCAGGGACCCAATGGTGTCTTTTGGTGAGAGTAAAAAAGGAAGCAGGTGGTATATAGGGGCAGAGGAGAGACTTTGTGATAGTTTTATATATTGCTAGATCCCCATAACTAAGTCACTGCAAAGGTGCTTGCCAGGAGCCTTCTTACTCAGTGTACACAACACGCTATAAAAACAGACACAGACCACGCCACTGCTCACATCAGCAGATGGGAATGACACAGTCACAATTACAAATATATCAACATCGTCAAGTCCCATAAATACAATACTTAGCAGCAAAGGAAACTGCTATATGTAAGTGGTGGTGCATCTTTAAAAACTGGCAAAAATAAGTCACTTGTAAGAGTGAATGTATATCTAATGAAACTGTCAAAAAAGGAACAAGAAGGCTGCGCACAAATGGTTTTCTGGACATAGAGAGGACAATGGAATCTGTGTGCAGAAAAAGCTACTACGTGTCTGGTAAAGACACACAGAGAGAGGGAGAGGGAGAGGGAGGGAAGGAGTGAGAGAGAGAGAGAGAGAGAGAGAGAGAGAGGCATGAATCGTGCATATGGTTGAAAGAAACATCTTTGTGGAGATACAAGTATTTGTTATAAAAGTCTCTAAGCTTTTCTTTATGCGTGATATGTTCCACACAGAAGTAATGTCAAAGTATCACGAGACTCTGGGCTATGTGTGCATGTTCCCTAGGAACACAGTGGGAATGGGGTGACTCACAAGGAACACAGTGGGAACGGGGTGACTCATTCCCCTTTGGGGGAGCAGTCAGTTGGAGGAGCTATAGGACATGAAGAGACCCAGAAGGTACTGTTAGAGCAGAGAGGAAAGGGATCGTCTATGAGGAATGGAAACATTCAAATCCCACGGGGATAACTCCAGAAGCTTTCTAGGTCCCATCTCCTTTTCCTTCCATGTTGTAACCACTCATAGAAAGCCTTTAACAAGCAGGAACTTCACAGAGAGGCTCAGCCACCTAGGCATTGTTAAAACTGGTCCCTTTCTGGATGAACCCGTTTTTTGAAACCATAAATGTTAACTGGTAATGCATGGTAATTTAGTATGACATCTTTACCTGCCTCCCCCAGGCCACCCCCTCACATCCCCAAAGGCTTTGTCTATTCATTTACATACAAGCTGGTCATTTGGAAAAACCACTAAGTTGGAATCCAGATAACCTAGGTTCTCATTTCAGCTTGGACACTTACTGAACCATTGTTAACTTAGGAAAAGCCCCAACCTCCCTGAGATCCACTGTCCCCTTTTCATTCGAATGGGAGGCATGCAAATGATGCTTATTTAAAAAAAAAAATGAAACAGAAGGCTGACAAGATGGCATTTGGTGGCAAGCCTTGTCACCTGAGTTTGAGCCCTGGACCTACATGGTGCAGAGAATCGGCTCCTAAAAGTTGTTTTCTGACCTCTACACATGGCACACAGGCCAACTTTCAGACATAGATGCACCCATGTAAATAAACCTAAATTTAAAACTACACTATTAAAAAAATAAAAATAACGAAACACATAGGATCTGTAGGACTGCTTAAGTTGGAGATGTCCGTTGTTGTAGCAAGCAAAGATAGTTTGGAAGGTTGTTGTATTTGTTTTAGATACTGGGGTTAAGTTTTGGTTTGCTGTTTCTTATCAAAATTGCTTTGCACTGTGGATGCAGGCGCGGGATTTCGAACTTCTTGGAATTCTCCTGAACTTGCTATCACAGCTACTAGATCCCTGGGCTTTACGTTGGTTATTTGCACATTACACTGTTCAGTTTCTCTCATTAGATTTTTCTTATATTTTAGACAGGGTTTAGGAGTTCAGGCTAGTCTCCAACGCCCTTTGTAGCCAAGGACCCTGACCCTCTTGCCTCCACCTCCGGAGTGCTAGGATTGCAGGCTTGAGCCACCATGCCTGCCTTCAGATTTCTTTTTTCTTTCCTTTTTTTTTTTTTTTTTTTTAATCCTTGCATTCTCTGGTTCTCTCTACAAGGTAGGTGCTCAATTAAATGTGACTGGGTCTTAAAACCTAAATTCAGAGTTTTTCTTACAAGGGCGTGCCATCTGCTGGCTCCCTGGCGTAACTGTCACTCGGCTTGGGACAGTTCCCCCACAACCTCCCTTCCCCTCTGCAGGTGCTTTTTCCCCCATCCGACCCGTAGCCAATTTTTATTTCCTCCGTCTGGGCAGTCTTAAAACCTGGTACAATGGAGTTTGCATTTCGGAGCTCCCGAGTGACCAGAGCAACATAACTGAGCATGCTCGGTCGTGAAGAGCTGTTTTGGAACACAAACGCAGCGAGTCTTGAAGGAAAATTTTTCAAGGCTCCTGGTTTCAGGATTGGATACAGCTTTCTCCAAGCATTCTATCAAGATGTTACAGCTCCTCCCACTCACCCGACCGCCACACTTTCTCCCTTTATCTCTGTGCCCAATTTTGGAGCCAGCCTTCCTGGGATGCCCTGGCCAATCAAGAGACCACACATTGTTGCCTAAGAGACCCCGGATGCCAGCCACAGGATTTATAGATGGCGATTGGACTGCTGGAAGCGGTGAGGTGGGGGCTGAGAGGAGTCAAAGAAAGCTGTCCTAGAGCAACGATAGCAACCCCAGAACCAGAGGCTTGAAGATGGAGGCCAGCTGCTGAGGTGAGCAGTGGGTAGAGCAGGAAAAACATGGAGATTCTGAGAGAGCTCCCCAGCTTCCCAAAAGCTTGCCGGGCTCCTTGGGGATTAAAGTGCGCTGCAGTTTCAATGGCTGCTTCACACCTCTGAAATTAACAACCAACAATTACAGTGCAGGTCAAGCAGTAGCTTTGAAAACCATGCACTACAGTGCTTATTTAGGTTTTAGCTATTTGAATATAGGGTGAATTCGTATTTAAACTTACCCACCCTCTATTTCTGACACTGTGAGAGACTCCCTTTGTCTGGTGATATTACAGTGTACTGTGGGAGAATTGTGTGTTAGCAGAGAAACTCAATCCTAGTCTTCATTGTAACCTCCAAATAAAACTCTGACAACCCAGAGTATTTCCTCTGTGCCAGGATCATCGTGTTCTGAGTTTCAGCGTGCAGTCGCACAAAGTTTAATCCTCAAATGCCCCCTCCCCGTGCTCTACCATGACATTTTCCCCTTTCATTGAATAACATTTATTGAGCATCTACTATGTATGTACAACTGTGACTGGAATTTAAATGAGCGGTGACAGGATACACGACCCCCAAAGCATCAGGGTCTCATGCCACCGTCCTTACAGTGGTCAGGCCATCAGTGGATCTGGATAGAGTACAGGGAAAAGGGAAGGCCAGGCTGAAATAGTTACATTGAGGTGACCCAGACTTCCAGTTGAAGAATTGGAATTCCAGTCCTTAGTGAGATGAGGTTTCTGAGTTGAAAAGTGACTTCACTGACTGGTCATTTCAAAACAAACAAAACAAACAAATCAGTTGGGAATGGCAGCACAGATACTGGAAGAGGCAGGTGGATCTTTGTTAATTTCAAGCCAGCGTGGTCTACATAGAAAGTTCCAGGCCAACCAGGGATATGAGGCAGACTCTATCTTAAAACAAAAACAAAATTGAAACAGAACAAAATGAACCTTAGGGCTTGGAATATCAAATATTTGGTAGAATGCTTGTCCAGCATGCATGAAGCTGGAACCCAACTCTACATAAATCAGGCGTGTGGCAAGTTCTAGACCAGCAGTCTAGAACTTGAGAGATGCAGGCAAGAGGATCAGAAGTTTAAGGTCATCCTTGACTACATAAGAAGGTTTGAGGCTTGCCTGGGATAGATCCTTAGTAAAATTATTGTGTAATGGGGATAGTGGGAAGATTTAGAAGGTCAGACCAGAAGCGTGTGACGACTCAGATGCCAGCCTGGCTGTCGAACATGAGCCTGGAGCCCTATGTAGGGGGTGAGGACCCTGGGCCGTCTTTCTACAGTTTTATCCCAAGGAACATGGAACATAATGACAGGCAGCCATTAAAAGGAAAGGAAGTCATAAGTACTTGCAACTTGTATCTGTGGACAAGGATGAAACAATCTTTGATGTCTTGGTAGACGGGATGCAATTATTTCTTGTGTGCATTGTGTGAAAACTTCTGTTTTGAATAGTTGCCAGTAGTCTATTTGTGAACTTGTATATGAATACAAACTATGTACACTGTTCATCTTCCGGGACTGGGGGAGGAGGGAAAATTCAAAACAGGATAATTACAAAAGATAGGTAAGACATCCCCACTGGCATGCTTTTTCATGACTGTCATGAAAAAGTGACAAGAGTGATGCCTCCTGGCTAACCCCACCTCCTGGAAACCATGAAAGCCTAATCTAAAGTGGTTTTCAGACTCAAGGAACCGGGAGGAAGAAAACTGCCTGTGCAGACCCTTAGGGTGTCTTTGAGAAAAGCCACTTTAGCTTCATTCAGAAATGGCACCTAAAATACATCAAATGGCTTTCCACACACACTGGGGAGCAAGGGAGCTCCTCAGCTTAACGCAGAGATTTTAACCTAGGGGAAGCAGAATTTTAGCTTCTTGTGTATTTTTCTAGGAAGAGATGCATAGATTTTTATCCCAGAGGCTTTAGGATTTTTAAACTAGCTACTGTCTTAAAAGAAGAAGAAGGGCACAATGATGAACTCCAATAATCACAGCACTGGGAAGATTGAGGTGGTGGGATCCTGAGTTTGAGGCAGCTTGGACTACAGTAAGTCCCTGTCTCAAAATTAAAAAACAAAAAAAAAAACCCAACAAGCAGTATGCAATTTTACCTGGGCAGATTTGAACTTGGTGGTGTTGCTTTGTATCTGTAGTCTGCCTGCTCACCTGTGTGCATATGTCTGGCTGCTAGTTAATAATGAAACTATTTCTCGTGCCTTTTGCATCCCTCAGTGGCAGGACCACAGGAAGATGTTGACTATTGGACACTTCTCAACGTTGTTCATTGATAGAGTCATCTACTTGTGTGTGCAAACCCATCTTCAGAGAGAGGGTAGGGTAGAAACACTGAGGGCAGGCACTGACACCACTGTCCGTTATAAAATATTCATTCCATCATGATCTCCTAAAGTACAGGTTTTAGGTGTTCTATAGCTAACAAGTTTTAGCAAAGACTGAAGGTTACTGAGTAATAAGCTACCCTTCAGCCACCTTGGCAAGATTTTTCCTCTCTTTATCCTTCAAGCATCATTTTGGAGATACACATACATAGGATTTTTTTTTTAAACTGCACAAAGTGGGGATGGAGAGATGGCTCAGAAGTTGGGGTGCTTGTTGGTCTTATAGAGGACCCAGGTTCAATTCCCAGTCTTCACATGATGGTTCACAACCATCTATGGCTCCAGTTCCAGAGGACCTGATGCCCTGTTCTGAACTCATCAGGTACCAACCATGCATGTGGTGCACATACATATATGTAGACAAAACATGCACACACAAAAATAAATAAATTTAAGAAAAAAAATTTTTTTAAAGAAATAGAAGAGCTAGTATTAAAAAGAAACTGCACAAGGTTTAAAAAAAAAGTTGCCAAACAGATGCAGAAGAGGAGAGGACGTGTAGCTCCTGGGGGTCAGACGGGCAAGGGCAGCATTGCAGTCTGCTCGGGTAACTAATGCAGAAAAGGATAATAAGCCATGGTCAGTCCATGTGTAACGTGACCCAATCACCCACCATCTCTTGTCATGAGAGGGCTACTGATGGCAAGACGGAAAGCAGCAACTGGACACTTCTAAAATCAGCCAACCAACCCACACCTGTGAGGAAAAAATAATTCTTTATGGAAATGAAGCTACCTTGATTAAAAGTAGGCAGACTGTATACCAGACAATCAAAACCCGCAGCATTTTCCCAGTAAACTCATCTGTCCGTCTCCAAAGCCCTACCTGTCTGCCCCTGGAGTATGTCTTAGGCTGCAATTCTTTTACACTAAGACCAGAGGAGGAGAGTTAATGACACAAGGACAAAAATTAGATGTTTGTTTTGAGACAGGGCTGGCCTCAAAATCTCTATGAAGACCAAAATGGCCTTAAATTCAAAGAGGCTTACCTACCTCCACCTCCCAAGTGTTGGGTGAAGGGTGTTAGGTTGCACTGTGACCCTCAATTTGAGGAGCTTCTCTTCCTGGCCAGTAAACTACATTCTGAGCTTCCCCCGTGACCCAGGGGTTCCATTCCTCTTCCACTCACGATGATCTTGGACAGGGTGTGTAATGTCAATGAGCCTCACTTTTTCCAGTGGTCTAAGGAATGGCACCACAACCTTACTACCAGCTCATTGTACACTTGTACTGATTAGACATATGAAGTCTTTGGCATAAACAAGGCTCTCAGTAAATAATCCACCCATACCTTCTTTCAACATACAAAAACAAAAAACAAACAAAACCATCAACTTTATTCGGTTCTTAGAAGATTCAATGATTCATTTCTCCTGATAGGTGTAATCTTTCTTATGGAAAAGTGCCAGTTCATTTCATGATGGCATTTGCACCTCCCAAAAGCATCGATGGCCCCAAAATGCAGACAAAGATGAGTACCTGGACACCTCTGAATCATCAGCTTCTGAATGATCAGGTAAGTGGCCAGAGGTATTTTCTCATTTGGGTCCATGAGGGGGGGAAAAAAAGGTAAAATTCTGAACATCAGAATATGAGCAGGAATTGTTTAAGATGACACAATCTATGAACAAAAGACAAAACAAAAGGTTTATTTAAAAACAACAACAACAACAACAACTTTATTTGTATATTTGCTATGTGGCCAAGACTAAAAATAGATCAGAGTCCTGCCCAAGGGAAAAGTTGTCATTCTTTCCTGCACTGGATCCTCTCCTTGGAGCCCACAGAATTTGGGGAGGGGTGGAAAAATGTCCAGGAAGGATTTCCCCACCCGCCCTGCCCCACCTGAATCCCCGAGTTTCTGGGTGAAATTAAGGTCACTTACTGAACACATTTTGTCAAGTCCTCATGAGACTGATATTCTCCTAGGAAGTCTACTTCCCAGCTGACTTCTAGGGAGACATGTGTAAAATACCCCTGATAAAGGATCGTAGCATGGGGCTGAGGGTGAGAATGACAACCCTCTAGGGTATTGTAGTCCTGCTTGTGGGAGCTGCAGGACTCTGATGAGTCCCTCAACATCAGGACCCCACACCTACGTGGCAATGGAACAACCAGTCTCATTGTGTAAAAGCGACCTCACTATCTTCCCCCAGGTGGAAAGCCCCACTTTGTACCACCAGGAGGTGCTTTATCATGTGGACCCACGTTAGCAACCTCCATCTGCACACTCTTAACCTCCACATCTATGCCATGTGTTCTCTGGGTCTGTGAGTCTTCTCTCTAGATCTCGTCGGCCCAGCTCCATGTTCTCAGTTCACAGCCTCACCACCACCCCTTGCCAGGAACAGGTACAGAAAATCTTCCCTTTCCCTGTCAGGCGTGGGACTTGATTCTTCACCATAAGTTACAGGCTGACAAGTGAGCCTGTTGCTGCTGGAAAAAAAAAAAAGACAGTACTATTTCATCACAATAAAGGACACAAGGGTCTAGGCAGGGACCAAGAACTTCCTCTCACAGCAGAGCTGTTAGGACGAGCATTCTGCATCAAGCCTAACCACTGGTTCTCCTGGTCAGTCTTGACCTGCTGAGTGGTGCAGATGAATGCCCAGCACAAGATGGGTTTCCTGGCAGCTGAAGACCAATGAGCACAGGGCATCTACTACTTCACAGTAAGCAGTGAATACAAGCTCCTCCTCCCTCTAGGCTGCCTTCCTGCAAGGCAACTTGGAAAACAGATCCAAGTGAAGAATTCTCAGGGCCTTGACTTCTCAGTGTGCCCAGACTCTTAGGATCCAGAAGTTTGTGGAGAAACATCTATCTGCACACCCTTGCCTCCATGCCCCATGTGTTCTCTGGGCCTGTGAATCTTCTCTCTAGATCTAGTCCACCCAACTTCATGTTCCCAGATCCCACCCCTGCTGCTACTCCCTGGCTGTTGAGGTCAGTCAGGTGAAGTCCACAGCAGCACAGCTCCTGCCCACCACCTGTGAGTCACTTCAGTGTCCCCTCGGCAGCACTACCGCTTCCTGTGTCTCTGGCTTTCCCATTCAGCTTTAGGCCATCGAGACTGACATGCTCTTCTTCTCCCACGAGTCTAGGTGTGGCTTCTAGAACACAAGTCCAGTCATCCCACTGTTCTATGTGTGTGTGTGTGTGTGTGTGTGTGTGTGTGTCCATGTGTGTGCACTTGCACATATGCAACTGCAAATATACATGTGCATGTATAAGCATGGAGGTCAAGGGACAACTTTAGCTCTTATTCCTCAGGTGTGATCTACCTTGTTTTTTGAGACAGGGTTTCTCATAAGCTTGCATCTCACCAAGCAGGTGCTGCAGACTATCCAGTGAGCCTGAGGGATCTGCTTGTCTCTGATTCTCCAGCACTGAGATTTTAAACACAATTCTCGGCGTTTTAGTGTGAGTTCTGGGGGATGCAATTAAGGTCCTTGTATTTGCAAGACAAGTATTTCACTGACTGGGCCCTTTCTTAGACATTCTTTGACTTTTATCTTTGGGCCCTGTCTTAGTTGGGGTTTTACTGCTGTGAGCAGACCCCATGACCAAGGCAAGTCTTATAAAGGACAACATTTAATTGGGGCTGGCTCACAGGTGCAGAGGTTCAGTCTGTTATCACTAAGACGGGAACATGGCAGCATCCAGGCAGGCATGGTGCAGGAGGAGCTGAGAGTTTTACATCTTCTAGTGGAAGACTGGCTTCCAGGCAGCTAGGACAAGTGTCTTAAAGCTCACACCCACAGTGACACACCCACCCCAACAGGGCCACACCGTCTAATATCGCCACTCCCTGGGCGTAGCATATACAAACCATCACAGTCCCTTCCAGCTCCTTCCTTGGCTGGGAGTTGTTCGGTTGTTGCTGTAATCCTAAGTATTGATCCCCTTTGGCAAGACAAAGCTCAAAGTCAAGCCTGGCTCATCTTAGAACTAGAGACTTTCTCCTAATCTGATGTGATACAGGAGTAAATGGTGCGTGTGTGGGTGTGTGTGTGTGCATGCGCGTGTAAGAGATTGGAATCCTGAGAGATAAAGTGGGGAGAAGCTAGCTATAAAGGAAAAAGGTGCAGAAATGACATAAGGAGGCGGGGAGAGATGGAAGAAAGGAGGCCTCAGGAACAAAAGGACAGGCAGAGGCAGATGGAGCCTGGCCTCACAGGCGCCAAATGAACGTATGGAAATCTTTTTCTTTCAGCACAACAACTATTTATTGAGCACCTGTTGTGATGCTCGTAGCTCCCCAACAGTTTATATAACAGCTTATTCCTCCAACATCAGTGTCAGATTTGGAAATCTGTTTTCTCGTTGAATTGTGAAGGTTTTGCACATGTGTGAGAAAGTGATTTGAGTCGAAATACGAAGTTGTCGAATGTCTTCATTTTCAGAAAACTTCCAAGAAAAGTCTTGATCAATTTGGCCACTGTGAAAAAAAAGCCAAAAAAAAAAAAAAAACCCAAAAACATTATCTTAAGCTAAACATGGTGGCATATGCCTTTAAATCCCAGATCTCAGAGGCAGGAAGATGTCTGTGATTTCAAGGTCATCTTCGTCTACAAAGTGAGTTCAAGGCCAGCCAAGGCTGCATACAAGACTCTGTCCCTCCCTTTTTAAAAATTTGGTGGCTGAGCCGGGCCATGGTGGCACACGCCTTTAATCCCAGCACTTGGGAGGCAGAGGCAGGCAGATTTCTGAGTTTGAGGCCAGCCTGGTCTACAGAGTGAGTTCCAGGACAGCCAGAGCTATACAGAGAAACCCTGTCTCGAAAAGAAAAAAAAAAATTGGTGGCTGGGGAGATGGCTCTACAGTTAAGAGCACATTAGAGCTTGCAGAAGACCATAGTTCAATTTCTGGCACCCACATGGGGTAGCTCACAGCTTCCTGTACCTCAAGTTCCAGGGAGATCTGATACCTTTGGCTTCTTGGGGCACTAGTAGTCATGTGCACATACCCACACACAAGCATAATTAAATTTTTTTAAAATCTTTTAAAAACTCTCTTACTAGTCCCCAAAGTACCTGAGTGCATTTGTAGGTGGGGTGATAAAGAATGGCCCTTTATTAATTATTGGTGGTGTTATTTGACAGTGCTGGGGCTGGAACACGGGCATTGCGTGCAAAGAGTTCTCCCACTCATATACCTCCATCCCCAGCCTTGAGAAGCAGATTTTTTTTTTTTTTTTTTTTGGTTTTTCGAGACAGGGTTTCTCTGTGTAGCCCTGGCTGTCCTGGAACTCACTCTGTAGACCAGGCTGGCCTCGAACTCAGAAATCCGCCTGCCTCTGCCTCCCAAGTGCTGGGATTAAAGGCGTGCGCCACCACCGCCCGGCTGAGAAGCAGATTTTAAGATGAGCATGTAAGAAGTAACCCTAAAGAAGGGGAGAGAAGGTGTGATGGCTGTTCTTGGTGGTCAGCTTGACTACATCTGGAGTTAACTAAAGCCCAAGTGGCTGGAAAGACCTGTGAGGGATTGTTTCTCAATTAAGTCATTCGAAGTGGGAAGATCTATCCTTCACCTGGGCCACACCTTCTGGGGGCAGCCAGAGTAACGTAAAGAATGGAGAGGAAGGACGAGTGCCCTCTGTCTGCTTGCTCTCGATGGCAAGTCCGCCCCTTCACTGGCAGTAGAGCCTACTTCTTGAAGATCCTGATGTGTATGAAAAACCAGCCGAGACAGGCATCCAGCCTCACAGACTGAACAACTGCTGGATTCGTGGATCTTCCTTTGCTAGACAGTCATGGTTAGACCAGCCAGACCACAGCCTGTGAGCCATTCTAATAAATACTGCATAGGTGTGTAAGTTTTGTCCCTCTGGAGAACCCTGACTAGTACAGAAGGGAAGGGGATAGGTTTGTGGCCGAGGATGACTGCAGTGCCGTCTCCGTGGCCTCTCTACTGGCCCCGTGGCACCAGCTGTTAGCTTTCGTCAGAGTCATCTCACAACTCCACAAGGAGGACTGGCCTCTAGAGTTGACACTAACCTTCAGTGACCAGCTGCTCTCCCCTCCAAGGTCATGACCTTGGCCCAAGGCAGCTCCGTTCAGCTCCTGGCTGTCAACCAGCTGCCTCCCAATGGATATTAAACACACCTCCCCATTCTAGAAAGGATCAATACAACATAGCAAATACAGCATGATCTTATCTTGGTTCTTTAATGGCTTTTGCCACATCTAATGATAACTTTTTAGAGAAAATATTCATCATTCATAACTCTCAGATGCAGAAAAAAATCATTGTTTCAAATTAATTTTTAAAAAACATATATATACTATTGTGAAGTCCATTGTAAAAATATTTATTTTACTTTGTGTGTGTGTGTGTGTGTGTGTGTGT
>JADRCD010210733.1:0-58629 GCA_019843815.1 Montemys delectorum
AGGACAAACATATAGCTATCTCCTGAGAGGCTCTGACAATACCTGACCAATACAGATGTAGAGGCTCACAACCAGTCATTGAACTAAGTACACGGTCCCCAATGAAGGAGTTAGAGAAAGGTTCTATGGAGCTGAAGGGTTTGCAGCCCTTTAGGACGAACAACAATTACTAACTAGTACCCTCAGAGCTCCCAGGGACCCAACCACCAATCAAGGACTATACAGGGTGGGACTGAATGTTCTGGCAGCATGTATATAGTAGAGGATCACAAATTCGATCATCAATAGGAGTGAAGGACCTCGGCCTTGTGAAGGTTTTGTGCCCCAGTGTTGGGGAGTGCCAGGGCCAATAAGTGGGAGAGGGTGGGGTGGCAAGGATGGGGAGGGGAGAGGCAACAGGGGTTTGTTCTTGTTGTTTTTGTTTGTTTGTTTGTTTGTTTTTTGGAGGGGAACCTGGGAAAGGAGAAATTTACATGTAAATAAAGAAAATATCTAAAAAAAAAAAAAAAAAAAAAGAGTATGTACAGCGCTTGCAGAAGACTTGATTTTGGTTTCCACCACCCACATGAGATGGCTCAAAAAGGTCTGAGTTCTGCCTCTTGTGGATCTGATACTCCTTTCTCCAGCTTCCATAGGCACTGCACTCATAAGCGCTCCTTTACACCAACAGTTATGTATTATCAACAACAAAGATTTTTTAATCTTTTTCATCTTTAATAATCTGAAAAATGATTCTTAAAGCTAGGCCAATTTAGGAAAACAAGAGTTAACGGATCTCCACTTTATATGTGGTATAACATTTAAGAGATGGTGTAAGAGAATAGACCAAGGTTCAAGTACAGAAATAACATTCTCAAATGAAAAAATCTCTGGAATCTTCTGTTGATTCAAGGTATAGAATATAAATGCAAGGTCTATCTCAGAACAACTGGATCAAACTCTTCACATTAGCCAGACCTTGGTAACTTTTACATGTGAGTTGTTGAGGAGCACTGATTTAGAGCAGAGCTTTATCAGGCAGTCCCATCTGCTAATGACTTCAGCAGCTCCGTGTTGTCCTGCAGAGACTAGGTTGTTATACTACGGTTATATGCCCAAGCTATTTACTACTTAACTTCTTTATAGAACAATTTTTTTCAGCCACGGATCTAGAATACTTGCTCAATACTTTTCATATTTACAAATAATGCATACTTGGCAAGAGCAACTGGCATCAACATGACTGTTAAAATTTAGAAATTTTATTCCATTCTTTTCATTGTTTCCAGGTGTGCATCATAAATACTCATTGAGATCAGATACTGTTTGTCTCCCTACGCATTACTGCATTACATATACTGATCACACCCTAACACTGCACTGCCAGTAAGTCCTACTCCTGCCATTTCAGTGAAGGCCTTCCTGCACAGATGTCTTCCAGCTGCCCTTCCATTGCCACCTATATCATGCCTCTTGTCAACCTGTATTTCCACTTATCTCTAGCTATTGACATCTAAATGTTGCCATAATTTCCATGTTCCAAATCCAGGCAAGTAACTATATATAAAGCATTCCAGTTTTTGCTCCATGACATTTGATGCAGTTATTACCATTGAGCTCTTTTGTGTAATGGTGAATTTGTACCTATCTATACAGTGAAAAGTTGGAATAGTGCTTGATTCTAATTTCAATCCAAACATGCAATATGTTAATTTCTTTGTATCTAGGGGAATTCTTCTAGAACCTATGGTTGCTGACATCCCATAGGGTGAAGTCCCTTATATAATATGACAGTGTTAGCATAGAATCTCAACACACCCTCTCATTTAAGTAAACAACCCCAGATAACTTATAGGACCAAATACAAAGTAAATCCCATATATGCAGTTACTGTACCATATTTTTTAGAAAATAATGAAAAAGTAATTTGGTGCACATTTAGAAAAGATGTAATATTCTCCTCATTTTGGGTCCATAGTTTGATGAAAGAATGAGAGCCCCAGGGATACAGACAGATAAATCTAGATGATGTGTTGTAGACATTTATAAACCAAAGGACATTTCTTTAATTCAGAACTGCCCAGATCCTATCAAGCTTCAAGTAAACAGTTGTGTGATCCAAGAAGAGTAAGTTAGTAGCATGGTCAAATGGCCAGGTGGTCCCTAGGCATAGCATGGATCCCACTGCTGTTTGATGAATCTTTGCAGGAGATGCCTCTTCACCCTGAAAAACGTGGGGATAGGTGGCAGAGAAGACATCCCCCAACTCCCTGCCTCTTGGTTAATTTTGTATATTTTCTCATATAGTTTGATCAGAGGGAGTCTAAACAAATAGAATTCAGAGGCCTAGAGCTACTCCTTAAAAGCATGCATTAGCAGCCCTTCCTCACCTGCTTCACCTCCAAAATACCTCAAAATTCTTATTTTGTAACAATTCCTGGGGAGACAATAACAAACGTCTTCTCACTCCCAGACACAGAACCTACCATAGACAAAAATATGGCTAGCATCAAAGTCCAGCTTGGGGAACCACTGAGTTCTTTTGGGTTTACTTACAGAAATATGGGCAAGTGGTTACCTATGAGAGCAGACATGACTAAAGATCTCACTATCACCAGAGCCCATCCCAGAATGAGGGACAGCTTGCAAAGGCTGGAAACTTGGAGCGAGCTGTGTAAAGACAAGGATGGAGAGTGTCGGCTCTATGAAGCTTGGTTGATCTGTGCCTTTTCCAGTTGGCTCAGCGTCTTTCAGGTAGCTTCTCTCAGCAGTTCTCAAAGGTTCTATGTATGAGTCCTGTCAGTTTGAAAGCCTTCGAAACTATTTTGAGTTGTGTACTTCCTGAGATTAAGGAGCTTCCCTATAGAGTGTGATGTTTCCCTTAAGACACTCTGTGTGTCACCTCTTGGTAAGCATACTGTTGTGTGTCTCTTTTCCCCTCGAATGTTTCTTTCTTTTCTCTTCTTTATTCTTCTTTCATATATTGCATCTTGACTGACATTTCCCCTCTGGGCTCCCTTCTCCGACCTTGTCCCATCTCCCCCTCCTCCATTGATTCCTCCAACCTTTCTCTTCAGAAAAGGGCAGGCCTCCCATATATAACAACTAAACATAGCATATCAAGCTGCAATAAGACTAAGCATCTCTCCTCACATGAGTCAACCCAGTAGGAGGAAAAGGATCCCCAAAGCAGGCAAAAGAGTCTGAGAACCCCTGCTCCGGCTGTTGGGAATCCCAGAAGAAGACCGTGCTATTCAACCATAACATTCATGCCGAAGACCTGGGTCAGACTCATGATTGTTGTTTCAGTCTCTGTGACCTCTTAGGAGCCCAGGTGAGTTGATTCTGTGAGTTTTATTTTGACATTCTTAAACCCCTCTGGCTCTTAAACTCTTTCTTCTCTGTTCTGTAAGAGGCTTTCTGAGTTCTTCCTTCTGTTTGGCTGTGTGGCTTTGCCGCTGTTTCTATAAGTTGCTGGGTGAAGCCTCTCTGATAATGATCATCCTACGCTGCTGTCTACAAGTATTCTGCTATCTTCCTACCATGTCTTAATGAGCTTACTAAGATGGAAGGTTTTAGTTTCAGGGGACACTAATATACAACTCTCAAGATCAACTTTCTTGAAATTTGCTTGTATATGAGTCTTTGTCCCAAGGGTTGTTTGACCTGCCTTTCGGAGAACCAAGGTGTGGCAGGCAACTTCTAAGATGGCTTGTAAGGAGTTCTTGACGCTCATCTCCTTCAACTAAAGCTTGGCTTCCTGACTGTCTTCTAATGAACAGAATGTAGAAGTAGTGAAGATACGCCATTTCTAAGCATAGGTTATAAAAACCTCTTGGACCAGTGGCTTTTGCAATGGATATGCTTTCTCATTCTCTTCCAATGGCTCGCACCAAGGGAAGCCAGCTTTTATGGTTGGGGCGGGGCAGCCTGTGGTAAACTTAAGAAAGAAAGTCTTCCAAGGTGGCTGATAGGGACAGAGTCCTTCCCATTTGAACCTTGAGCTAATAGCACCAGCTGGCAGCTTGAGGGATTCTCATCAGCTGCTTCTAGATTTCTGATCCACAATAACTACAAGATAAGAAAACATGGTTGGTTCTAGTTGCTAAGCTACTGTTACATACCAGTGAATACTGAGTATACATTAGATGCTTGTCAGAATCAGAATTATTGGGGGTTCAATGTAAAACTCTCTGATCTTTGGGTAAGAGTTTTCAGATGGGACACTTTGTAATTCTCCCCTAACAGGCAAAGCTCTTTGCATTCTCCTATTTAAAATTTATTTTCTGAAATAGTCTCTCAGCTCCATGAGGATTGTTTCCTTCCTCTTTGTTTTTTGTTCCTAATGACTTTAAGAATTTTTTTTTCATATGTATGCATACTCAGTATGCATACATTTTTGTTTGTCTTTCTGTTCACATGGATATGAGCCTATCTGTGTGTGCAAATGCCAGGAATCACTGCTGTTATCTCTTTTACATTATCCATTATGGCTGAATCTCTGCATTAAATTGAGAGTTTATTGATTTGGCTTGCCCTTCTGGGGACCCCCCATCTCTGCTTTCTGAGGCTAAATTACAGGTAAGTTACCGCACCTGTGTGTTCAGCATTTAGGGTATTCTAAGGATCCAAACTCTACCTAGAAAGCACTTGAAGCACTGAATTATGATTCCCATCTCCTGATTATAAGACTTTTGTATTGAATGAATAAAGACTTAGGACAAATTACTGTTGTATATAATTAGAAGACACTCAACCATTTGTTTAACTAACAAAATATTTGGGGATGATCTTTACATATGTCCAGCTGGACTGTGGAGTTCAGTTGATGTTAGCAGAATTTTGATCCCTCCTTCAGCCCATCTTTTCTCTCCTAATTCCTTTACCTATTTCCTTTTCTCTTTTTCTCCATACATGGATCTGTTTTACTTTCTTAGCCTTGTTTGTGACCAGGCACCTCAAGAAAAATAGCTACTCTCATACTGAGCATGGGATCTGATCAACGCAAAAAGCATAGGATCTGATCAAACCAAAAGGCATTTCAGAAGTTTTGAAAATTACCCTGTCTCTGGATGTTTTTGCATTAACCTGGAAAGCAAAGCTGAAGTTTATACTCAACTAAATTGGAAAACCTGGATGAAATGAACAATTTTCTAGACACATACAAGATGACAAAGTTAAAACAGGATCAGATAAACAATCTAAACAGTCCCATAACCCCTCAAGAAATAGAAGCAGTAATTAATAGTCTCCCAACCAAAAAAAAAAAAAAAAAAAAAAAAAAAGCCCAGGACCAGATGGGTTCAGTGGAGAATGCTTTTAGATCTTTAAAGAAAACCCAATACCAATACTCTTCAAACTATTTCATAAAATAGAAACAGAAGGTACACTACTCATTCATTCTATGAAGCCACAATTACAATTATACCTAAACTACACAAAGACCAAATGAAGAAAGAGAACTTCAGACCAATCTCCATTATGAACATTGATACTAAAATACTCAATAAAATTCTTGCCAACTGAATACAAGAACACATCAAAATGATCATTCACTATAATCAAGTAGGCTTCATCCCACGGATGCAGGAATGGCTCAATATACAGAAATATATCAACGTAATCCACTACAAAAACAAACTAAAAGAAAAAAAAAGACATGATCATTTCATTAGATGCTGAAAAAGTATTTGACAAAATTCAACATCCCTTCATGTAAAAGTCAGGAATTCAAGGCTCATACCTAAACATAGTAAAAGCAATATACACAGTAGCCAACATCAAACTTAATGGAGAGAAACTTGAAACAATCCCACTAAAATCAGGGACTAGACAAGGCTACCCCCTTTCTCCCTATCTATTCAACATAGTACTTGAAGTTCTAGCTAGGGCAATTAGACAACAAACGAAGGTCAAAGGGATAAAAATTGGAAAGGAAGAAGTCAAAATATCACTATTTGCAGATGATATGATTGTATACTTAAGTGACTCTAAAAGTTCCAACAGAGAATTCCTAAATCTGATTAACAACTTCAGCAAAGTGGCAGGATATAAAATTAACTCAAACAAATCAGTAGCCTTCCTCTACTCAAAGAATAAACAGACTGAGAAAGAAATTAGGGAACTGACACCCTTTACAATAGCCACAAATAATAGTACATACCTTGGCACGACTCTAAGGAAATGAAAGATCTATATGATAAGAACTTCAAGTCTCTGAAGAAAGAAATCCAAGAAGATCTTAGAAGATGGAAAGATCTCCCATGCTCATGGATTGGCACTATTAATACAGTAAAAATGTCCATCTTGCTGAAAACAATCTACAGTTTCAATGTAATCCCCATCAAAATTCCAACACAATTCTTCATAGAGTTAAAAAGAGCAATTTTCAAATTCATTTGGAATAACAAAAAAACCGGGAAAGCGGAAAACTATTTTCAACAATAAAATAACTTCTGGGTGAATCATAATCCCTGACCTCAAGCTGAATTACAGAGCAATAGTAATAAAATCTGCACAGTATTGCTACGGAGACAGACAGGAAGATCAATGGAATAGAATTGAAGACCCAGAAATGAACCCACATACCTATGGTCACTTGGTCTTTGACAAAGGAGCTAAAACCATCCAGTGGAAAAAAGACAGCATTTTTTGTTTGTTTGTTTGTTTTGTATTTAGTAGAGTTTAAAATCTTGGCTCTTACTGTGGTACAAACCCAAAATAAGAACAATTTTTAGACATTGGATTTCATTGTAATAAGGCTGTACTTCAATAACCCTCACATCACCAAAGGATTTTACCTCCATCGTAGCTAAGCTGAGAGTTTACAGTTCTGCTGCACCAAGAAATGAATTGTAGGCATGATTTTTGGATACAGACTTCCTGTTATGGTCAGAGCTATTTGACTTGAATGAGTGACTTTATTCTTAGCCCACAGAGAACAGGTAACATTTATTTAAGAAATGGTGTATGTAATAAGATGGTCTGTCCATAAAGTCATTCACCAACTGTTTCAATGAACAATAGTTCTGCTTGGAGGGTGGCACAGACATTACATGAAGATAAGAATTTGGTTCATTAGGTGTGATAATTTGGAAAAGCATTCATCTCAGAGAAAGAGTAACTCATAAAGTCCTCTTCTTCAAACTTGATACAAGAGTTACAAATGTCAAGCAAAGCATTCAGTCTCACTCTTTGTTGTTCTTTTACGAGCCACCTCCCTAGTTAATCGTCTATGTTTCTTTTGGGTATATAAATACTTTTGAAAATTATAAGCTGTTCTGAAAACCATAGTATAGTGTAAAAACATGAAATAAATAATACTACTAATAGAGAGGCTGAGATAGGAGAATCAAGATTTCAAGACCCTTATGTTGTACACAGCCAGACACTGTCAAGTACAAACAAGCAGAAAGTATATATAGATTGTACAATATTGGACCTATTTCTCCAATTACCAAATTACAGAGACCATTGAATGACAATCAACAAATTTCTAATTCCTTATATTATTGGATTTCAATTGATTAGGATATGTTGGTAATATTTATTTTCATATTAAGAAAAAGTAATTGTTACTTCCTGTTGTTTTTGTTGTAAGAGGTGGAATTATGTTTGTGTGGATATGTTGAAAGATTATTTTCTTGTTTCTTCTAGGGTGTAGTCTTGCTCCTTAGGTTTTCCATCTATTATCCTTTGTAGGGCTGGATTTGTGGAAAGATATTGTGTAAATTTTGTTTTGTCATGGAATATCTTGTTTTTTCCATCTATGGTAATTGAGAGTTTTGCTGGGTATAGTAGCCTGGGCTGGCATTTGTGTTCTTGTAGGATCTGTATGACATTTGTCCAGAATCTTCTAGCTTTCATAGTGTCTGGTGAGAAGTCTAGTGTAATTCTGATAGGCATGCCTTTATATGTTACTTGACCTTTTTCCCTTATTGCTTTTAAAATTCTTTCTTTGTTTAGTGCATTTAATGTTTTTATTATTATGTGAAGGGAGGAATTTCTTTTCTAGTCCAGTCTATTTGGAATTAAAAGACAAATTTTTAACAAATGGTGCTGGTTCAATTGGTGGTCAGCTTGTAAAAGATTGCAAATCGACCCATTCTTGTCTCCTGTACAAAGCTCAAGTCCAAGTGGATCAAGGACCTCCACATAAAACCAGATACATTGAAACTTATAGAGGAAAAAGTGGGGAAGAGCCTAGAACATATGGACACAAGGGAAAATTTCCTGAGCTTAACACCAATGACTTGTGCTGTATGATCAAGGATCGGCAAATTGGATCTCATAAAATTGCAAAGCTTCTGTAAGTCAAAGGACACTGTCAGTAAGACAAAAAGGCAAGCAACAGATTGGGAAAAGATCTTTACTAATTTTATATCTGATAGAGGGCTAATATCCAATATATATAAAGAACTCAAGAAGTTAGACTCCAGAGAATCAAATAACCCTATTAAAAATGGGGTACAGAACTAAATAAAGAATTTTCAAATGAGAAATATCTAATGGCCAAGAAGCATGTAAAGAAATGTTCAACATCCTTAGTCATCAGGGAAATGCTAATCGAAACAGCACTTGCTTCACTATGTTCATAGCAGCCTTATTTATAATAACCAGGAGCTGGAAAGAACTCAGATGTCCTTCAACAGAGGATTAGATACAGAAAATGTGGTACATCTATACAATGGAGTACCAGTCAGCTATTAAAAACGATGAAATAATGAAATTTTTAGGCAAGTGTTTAGAACTAGAAAATATCATCCTGAGTGAGGTTACTCAATCAAAAAAGAAAACACATGGTATGCAGTTACTTATAAGTAGATTCTAGCCCCAAAAGCTCCAAATAACCAGAATATATATAATTCACAGATCACATGAAGCTCAATAAGAAGGAAGACCATAGTGTGGGTGCTTCGGTCTTTCTTAGAAGGAGAACAAAATACTCACAGGAGCAAATACAGCAATAAAGTGTAGAGCAGAGACTAAAGGAAAAGACATCTAGAGACTCTCCCACCTGGGCATTCATTCCATATACAGTTAGCAAATCCAGACACTCTTGTATATGCCAAGAAGTATATGCTAAAAGGAGCCTGATATGGCTGTCTCCTGAGAGGCCCTGCCAGAGCCTTACAAATACAGAGGCTGATGTTAGCAGCCAACCATTGTACTGAGTGCGAAGTCCCTAATAGAGGCATTTGAGAAGGGACTGAAGAAGTTGAACCCCATAGGAAGAGCAACAATATCATCCAACCAGATTCCCAAAACTCCCAGGGACTAAGCCATCAACAAAGGGGTACACATGTCTCCAGCTACATATGTAGCAGAGGATGGCCTTGTCATGCGCCAATGGAAGGAGAGGTCCTTAGTCCTATGAAGGCTCAATAGATGCCCCAGTTTAAGGGAATCAAGGGCAGGGAGGTGGGAGTGGGTGGGTGGGTGGAGGAATACCTTCATAGAAGCAAGGGGAGGGAGGATATGATAGAGTGTTTTCAAGAGGGAGGGAAACCAGGAAAGGGGCTAACATCTGAAATGTAAATAAATATTCAATAGAAAAGAAGAGAAAAGAAAAGAAGAGAAAAGAAAAGAAAAGAAAAGAAAAGAAAAGAAAAGAAAAGAAAAGGAAAGAAAAGAAAGTTCACCATGGCCAACAAGAAGGTAATACACACATGAGTGAGTCCTAGGTCCAATTTACTTCTTGAAAGCAAAACAAATTGATGGTTGTTGTGTCGCAAACCTTTTTCAATGGTAGGGGGTACAAAACACACATGAACTTAACGCAACAAAGGACACCATGACAGGCCAAAGTATGGATGTCACCAAAATCCTACTTGGTGAACCAATACATTTTCTTGGGGTTAGTTCCAGCAGATGGGAGAGGGGAAAGAACGGTGTCTTTTCCAGGTGCCTCAGTTGGCCTGAACCTCTGCTGGGCATCTGGGATGGATAATTCTTCTCCCATGTAGAGTCTGGTCTCAGAGTCTTCCTTGCAACTCATCTTCCTTGGGTCTGAGGGGAACTCTTAGCTTTCCTTATTTTCTTTGGCAGGGTGGGAGCTAGGGAAACTGGTCAGCTTCAGGGACTTGTTTGCCTTCCTGCTTAAGGAGCTCCCCTATAGAATGTTTCCATCTCAGAGGAAATTGTTACACCAGGATCCAAACAGATTATTTCAACTCAGTGGGTCACTCCTCAAAATGAGTTCAAGAGATAATTATGGGTAAAATGGCATACTAGCAGTTTTGACAAGATGAAGATGAAAATAAGAAAAGTTAGACTCTACTCCAAAGAGAAGGAATGCTTTGGGAACCCATAGGTGGTAGTGATAAGACACAGGAAAGGTCAGGGGAAAAAGCAGCCAATGCACAGACTGACAGTCAAACTGGACGTAGCTTCAGTTTGCAGGTTCCCAGTGTGTGTGTGTGTGTGTGTGTGTGTGTGTGTGTGTGTGTGTGTGTGTGTGTATGTGTGTGTGTGTGTGTGTGTGTGTGTGTGTGTGTAAGCCAAAGTCCCCCAAAACATAAATTCAAGGCCCTGGTGAATAGAGAATGATGGTCCTACCCTTAGGATAAGCCCTCAGCTGTTTCAAACCTCCAAACCTGTTTTGTTGAAGCAGTGATCCTCCAGAGGATTTGTCAGACGAGGCAGGCATCTGGTTTTGTCACTTTGAATATTCAGTGCAAGGGTTACCTGCTAATACGGGATAATTTTTTGCTTGACACTTACTTGACTGTCTGCCCTAGGCAGAGAAGAATCCCAAGACAGCATCTGAACTTAGTCTCCCACAGTGGCAGGCAAGCTGTAGTCCTGGGATGTGGTTGAGGAAAGTCACGGGCTAGTGAAGGTCAAAAGTGAGGGTGATAGGAAGCTCGGCTTTGGCAAAGATGATTATAGGAAAGCCATGCTATTTTTACTTGTTGGGAGTTTATTTCTTCAGGTGAGAGTGACCTCGGAGTTTGACAGCTGTGAACCTGAGGGCAGCAGGTTAATCAACCCTAGGGGGTAGCTATTTGGTCTTCCCTTCCCTTCCTGTAGGCTCCCAAACTCTGAATCTCTAGCTGTCGATTTAATAGCATACTTGGCTTCCTCAAGCAAGGTGATCAATATTTAGGTCTTAAGGTATGAAGAAGGTCCTCTGCTTGGGCAGATCTCATTGCTATGCTTACCTCCTATACCCCCAGCACACATGCTACAATCCTCATACTCATAGAATAACAAGGCGGGGCTCAAATGGGGACACATGAATATTCCTGGGAAGGGGATATAGAATAGATGTTGCTGGTGGACAGGGGACAGAAGAGGCTGGGAAGGCAAAGGATGGGGAAAGGGAGAGTGTACTGGAACAGACAACTGGAATTGGGAGACATTTTGGGGGGTGGTGGTGATGTAAAAACCTATTACAGTAGATACTTCCTGGATTCCATGAGAGTGGCCCTAGCAAAGTCTCCCAATAATGGGGTTATGGAGACTGAACTGGCCATCCTTTATAACAAGCAAAGCTCCTAGCAGTGGGATTGGGACATCAACCCAGTCATTAAACCTTTGACCTAAAATCTGCACTGCCTACAAGATGTGCTGGGACAATGGTGGTACAGAACTGTGGGAATGGTCAAGCCATGACTGTTCTAAAGTATAGCCCATACCATGAGAGGGAGACCGTCTTTGATACTGTCTGAATATTCTGAAACCAGAAGCAGGACACTCCAGAGACCCAGGATAGAACAAAACATGGTTGGACTAAAAAAAAAAAAGGCAATGAAATGATTCCTTACGATATTCTGGTATATTCATAGATCGGTGCCTAGCCCTATTGTCATCAAAGAAGCATCAAAGTGTCATCAAATGACAAGCAGGGACCCTGTATGGGTCTGTTCTAGGACCTCTGTATATACACTTCTGGTTGTATAGCTTGGAGGAACCCCAACAATGAGTGTGCGTGTGTGTGTGTGTGTGTGTGTGTGTGTGTGTGTGTGTGTGTGTGTGTGAGAGAGAGAGAGAGAGAGAGAGAGAGAGAGAGAGAGACAGAGACAGAGACAGAGACACAGAGACACAGAGACACAGAGAGACACAGAGAGAGAAAGACAGAGAGACAGAGACAGAGAGACAGACTGACTTTTTTTGTCTTGGCTTTGGGCCATTTTCCTTTTACTGGATTGCCATGCCTGGCCCTAATTATATCTTGTTAGGCCATGTTTGGAGGAGGGTAGTTGGGTTGATATAACGAAGACAGGGGCTGGGAAAAGGTTCTGGGAGGAGTGGAGGGAGGAGAAACTTAAGTTAGTATGAGAGAATAAAAGTTTAAAAAAAAAACAGAGAGAGAAACACCCCAAGTCAGAACATTAGCCACTCAGGGTAGTACTTGGTGGGAAATACCAGGAGAGCAATAGAACCTGACCAAACTGTGGAGTACTGTGTGGCCAGCAGAGGACCTGGCACACAAAAAAAGGAAGCTAGTGAAGTGAAGACAGCACTGGTAGACAAGGATACTTGTCCTACACAGCCAGAACACCAGCATCTACAGGAAAGTGACAACCCAAAAATCTAGACTGTCTCATCTATGTATACAACTGACAGTGTCCACTTCCTTAGGACTTGGAAATAAGCTTCTCTCATGGTCAAAACAATGATTCTGCAGTTCGTTCTCTTCTTCCAGATGACCAGAGTTGGGTTCCCAGCAGCACATCTGTGATTCATGGTTGCTCATAACTCCACTTCTATAGATTCTGGTCTCTGGTTTACACGGGCATCTGTGTTCTTTCTTTGTCTGTGTCTCTGTCTCTCTCTGTGTCTCTGTCTCTTTGTGTCTGTCTCCCTCACCATATTCCTCTCTCCCCTTATCCCTCTCCTTCTCCCCAACTTCGGTCACACACACACACACACACACACACACACACACACACACAAACAAACACACATACACACTTTGTTATTCAGTGCTGAGAACGAAACCTTGGACCACATGGGAGCTGGGCTGTGTCATGCTTGAGCTATACGCCCAAGCCAGTACTTTACTTTGTATGCCCATTCTTATCATTTGTTAATGCAGTTTTCACTATTTAGCAATCTTTCATTTTCGGTTCTTTTCATCCCAAGTCTTTTGTCTTTGTCCCATCTCTACTATATTTTCAGTAGTGTTTTGACCTTATCTTCAGCTTTAGTTTTGCTTTCAACTCATGTTTTTATTTTTTAGTTCCCTTTTTGGTTTTGTGTGATTTTGTTTTTAAAACTATCTCATTAGTTAGGATTTTTTCTGGAAAAAAAATTCTTTTCTAATATTTTAATCTTTTCTCTCCCCCACAGTGTTGTTCTCCACTTCACTTTTTAAAATTTATTTAACCTTGCTTCAACTTCAGTTTGCCTTTCCCACCTTCTTTTGTGAGATTATTCATTGACAATCTTCCCACTTCCCTGAAGCAATTTTTCCTTCACAGCACATTCTATATTGACTTTATCACTTTCTGTTTTCCAGTCACTGTTTGGTATGTTTGTGGGCTTTAATCAACTTTAAGAACATTTCTAAGCCTTGGTTTTTGTTTTTGCTTTTTTTTTTTTTTTTTTGATATTGTTGCTTTAACAGGGTATTTTCTCCTGAGAGATGCTGGAAGAAGATCCCAAATAAATGCAGAAGAGATATGCAGACACACAAACACATGAACTGCATCACAAAAACATAGGATATATGAGAAGGCTAGGGAACGTGATTCTTCAACTACTGATTCAAAGAGAATGGGAGATGCGCTATGATGATGATACTTCTTAGTCAAAACAAGCAGTGTGTTAAAAGAATATTAACAAGCACCTGCTCACTGTAGGACCTGGAGAGGAATGGTCATAGCATGCATGAAAAATCAGCAAAGTGAGTGAGAAAATCAACAGTCAGTACATATGAAAAAAGGCAGCAACATAGAAGAAAACATCAGTAAGGAAATTAAGATAAAGTAAAAGAACATAGAAATGCTTTCTTCCCACCAAATATACCTCATTGTGAAGACATCTACAGCCCGAGAATCAAAGAATGGGAGTCAATCTGTCATGCAAGTAAAAGATGAATAAAACACGAACAAGCTGTTATAGCTATTTTAGTATCTAATAAAGTAGATTTCAAACCAAAGTTAGGCAAAAAAGATAAAGAAGGCCACTACATAATATAAAGGGGATAGTTCACCAGGGAGGTGTAACCATGGTGTGTTTAAGACGCTTCTACAGTGGTAGGTTTCCATATGGCCCCTCAAGCGGCCCGTAGTGTTTGGTGTCCCTTCCAGTATTCCCTCCCTTATCTACTTTTCCTCTCCCCCTCCTCCCTGTTTACTCCTCTCACTCTAGCCTTCCTGTGTGAATCTCACTCAGAAAGGGAAACAAAACAGTTATCAGAGGTGGATGGAGGGAGATGGCTGGGTTCCTGATTTCAGAGTGCCTGTTCATGCTTCGCAGATCAATAGAATCCCTTAGTGCTGTACCGCACTGGTATATGTCTCATTTGAATCCAGATCCAGCCTATCCATCTGTCTGTGTATGTATCTATGTATGTATGTATGTATGTATGTATGTATGTATGTATCTATCTATCTATCTATCTATCTATCTATCTATCTAATTACTTCTGATATTTTCTCAAATCAATGCATATCATGTGATAAAGAAAGAGGAAAGAAAGCACAGATATCTGCTTAATACATATGTAAATAGACACAAAAAAATCTCAGCAAAATAAGACAGAAACTCTCATCTTAGCCACATGGCTTCATGTGGTATTTATAGGTACCTTCTATTAATAGCCATCCTGCATTTCCTCCACTCTCAGCAAGTATCTCAGCAGGTCTTGATTTCTTCACCTGGAGATTTTACTCATATCGTTATTCGTGAAGCATTTGGACTATTTATCATCCTGCCTAGAGTATGTTGTTGTAATTTTCCACTTATTGTAACTATAGAACAAGGTAACACCAAGACATACCCTAAAGAATCCCTTGAATTCCAGAAATACTTTTCATTATCTTCTGTATGGGCTGCTTTTCTGTTTCTGCAATGGAACACCCACAAGAAAGCACGTCTTGTCCAAATTTCCAAAAGCTTTCATATTTTCCTCACAAAACAAAAGCCTGCCAAATACATAGCCAGCTTTACCACAGTAACAAACTCACTCCATGTATCAGTTTTTGTATTCCCTTGCTGTGATAGGATATTCTGACAGGAAATGATTTAGTTTGGCTTTCATTTCCAGAGGGACTGTTTATCATGGGGTTGGGGGAAGGCAAGGTAGTCAGAACATAAGTGACTGGCACTCAGAAAACAGAGTACAGGAAGTGAGGTCTAGCTCTAAAAACCTCCAAGAATATTTCTGATGATAAACTTTCTCCAGTTAGGCTCCACTTTTAAAGAATCCATAGCCCTCCCACACAACACTACCCCCTGGGGTCCAAGTATTCAAAAACATGAGTCTATGGGGCACATTTTCCATTCAGTCTGCAATACCTCCATTGTGGAGAAGCAATCCAACTTCTCTTTAGTCTAGATCAGTAACCCTTCTTGGCATTGTGATGCCTTTCTTGGGCTACTGACTCAAGAGCACTAGGAACCTGAAGTGACCAATGGAAAATTTTTAGCTTCCAGTTCAGTGGAATGGTTGTCGTGTCTCTTGGTGGTGGAAGCAATCTTTCTGGAACTAGAAGTTCTATGTCAGTGAAGTATAAGGTTGTGGGAATAGGAAGCAAAAATGATATTTTTTTCTATTGGGTCACTAGTAGAGTTAGTGAATGGCATAATCTACATAACAACCCCTTGATTCCTATACCTGTGAATACAGGCTATGAGAGAAATAGCACTGAATACTGGGGGTTGATTCAAAATTTATACTGTCATTTGGAGAATTCTGCCACAGCCTTCCAGGCTACTTTATTAACACTCAGTGTCTTTAAAGGCCTTTCTAGTTTTCTTTCAAGCCACCTGCTTCAGGGTGGTATAGGATAGTAACAACAAACAAACAAAGATCAAAAAACAAATCAATGAATTCCATGATCTCATTGTTGCATTTATTTAGCTGTGAAGTGAATTCCTTGGTCAGAATCATGATGGTAGATAAGGTGGAAGATAAAGTATTCTTTACATCTGCTTATGCATGTTAGTTTTAGCAGAAGTATTATAAGCAGGATATAATAATTTATAACCAGAGTATGTATGTATGTATATATGCATACATATCTATATGTATATGTATACACACACACACACACACACACACCAAAGATAACCAAAGATAAATGCTGATCTTTCCACAATGAAGGTGGTCCAATGTAGTCCACTTGCATCTACGTTCTTGGCTTATTACCCTCCTGAGTAGTGCCATATCAAGGAATCATTTTTGGTATGCTGTTGGCAGATTTGGCACTCCACAACAGCCACTGGCACGTTAGGTTTAGTGAGTGGAAATTCATGTCATTACAGAAATTCATAATTTTCATCTTTCCCACCACAGCTATTTTGTTCATGAGTCCTTTGAGCATTGATAAGGATAGCAAGGGGAAAAGGCTAACTACTATACAGAACATGTGATTCTTTTTTATTGTTTAATTCTTCCTCTGTAGAAGTCACTTGCCTGTTGATGAACATCTATAGGGCACACATATATCTTCGAGTCCTTTGTTCATTTGGAGAGATCCATCTACACACTTCTTGCCCAAATGTCTCTCATCAAGTTTTCAACCATTCTATTTCTAAGTTTCTAACCATTCAACCAAACCACTGGCGACAGTGTATTAGTCAGTATAAAATCATACCTCTGACCATTTCTCCTTTAAGAAAAATGTGTGATCATTTGTTCTGCCCAAAATTCAGCTCTCTGTGAATCTTTTCCTTCAACAGTATATTGCAGTGTTGTCCCATAAATAGGCTATAATGCTACATTTGTTCACTTCTGGATGTTGTCTGTATAACATGTAGAACTATATGCAAACTAGGTCATTTTCTTCTCTTGATCAGTCAACTAATACCTATTAGACCATAGGTGCACCCTTGTGGAAGGAAATCATTATAATAAAAGTAGAAACTAGGCATTTGTACAAATTCTTTATGTAATTTGATTGTGCCTTAAGGGTGTACTCAGGCCTAATCATGTATATACCATTTCTGTGTGATGATGGATTGTTGCTGTGAACATTTATGACTTGATGGGTCAGATAACTCCCAGCTCATAAAGGGAATCTTAGATCGCATGGATCATTGTGAACCAGTTAGCTTTTATAAAATTCCAGTAGTAAGACAGGAGCTGTTTCTCAAAGGGAAAATAGTTGACTTCAGAAGATGGAAGGTTCTTTCTCTAAAATCTCAGATTTCAAAAGGTGAAAGCTCCTTACTCTAAAATCTCAATGTCCTCTGCTATGATTCATAGAAGGGGATCTACAGGAAACTCCAAATAGCTTCCCTACATGTCATCAATATGTCAAGAAACATAAGACCTGCTAGATAGCAAGTCCCAAATTGCAGGGAAGTCTAAACAGCTGCCTGGGTCTGTTGGTGAACCATCTCCTTCTCTGGATCCCACTCAGCTTTCATGCTGAAAGATCCCAGGTAAAATACTTCACTTTAGAAAGAGTATCTCAACCTGCCTCATACAACTGGACTCCTAGAAGTTTCACTGAAGTAGAGGTCCTTGAATTTTGGTTAAACTTATTTTCTATCCTCTGAGGCAATATGGCTTACCAAGTCCAGAATGGTTGCAACATCCTTTTTACCTGATCAAATCAGCATAATAATTATCAATATAATGGACCAATATAATATCCTGTGGAAGGCACAAGATCCATATGAACAAAGTAGGATACAGACACAGAAAATTAATATACCCTTAATGTAGAACAGTAAATAAGTACTACTGGAATTTTCAAAATCAGTAGTTACAAAAAATTACAGGAAATGTACTAATAACATACAAATAGACTTAATAAGAGAAACCACATATAATGTTATCAATAAATATGAAAAATACTGTTGACAAAATTCAACATTATTACCTGATAAAAATCTCTGAATAAAATAGGACTACAAGGAATATATTTCAGTACAATAAAGGTTGTATATAATGAATTTGTAGACAACTTTGCTTGAAATGAAAAAAAATTGCAAGCATTTCCCCTAAAATCAGTAACAAAGCAGGATGCCCACTCTCTTAAGTTCTATTCACTGGATAACTAGAAATTGTTGCTGTAGCAATAAGACAAGAAAAGGAAATAAAATAGATACACTATGAAAGGAAGATATCAAATGCTCTTATTTATAGATGATATGATTCTATTTTTAAAAGATTTTTATGACTCCACTAGAAAACTCTTATATGTGATGAGTATTTTCAACAAAGTAACAGAATGCAAAATTGATACAGAGAAATATTTGCATTAGACTAATAAATAGCAGAGAAAAAAATCATGAAATCATAATAATATCACATTCACAATAGCTTTGAAACTCATAAGATACTAGCTATAAAACTAGCAAAGTAGGTGAAAGGCCTTTACACTAGAAACTTCAAGATAGTGAAGCAAGAAATTTATAAATACATTAGAAGATAAAAAGAACTGCAAATTTAGAGATTAGGGATGATCAATATTGTAAAAATTACTCTATTACAAAAAGTGGTATGAAGATTCTATATAATCCTCATTAAAAGTCCAATGATAGTCTTTCTAAGATGAAAAAATTCTAAAATTTATGTGGAAGAAGAAATATCTCCAAATAGCCAACAAACCTAAACTGAAGGAATAGTAATGGTAACATCTCACTTAATCTGAAATTATATATCATAGAGCCATAGTAACAAAAATAACATTATACTGGTGGAAAAATAAACATCTAGGTCAAGCGAGTAGAACAGAGAACTCAGAAAAATCACATGGTTATGGTCACTTAACTTCAAGAGCATACCTTGGGATAAAAGACAGCATATTTCACAAGTGATACAAGAAAAACAACACTTCAATCTGTAGGAGAATGGATGTAGCCTATGTCTTTCATCTCTCTTTAATCAAAATTTAACAATATTTAAAGACCAGAATGAAAGATCCCCAAAACTTTGAACTACCTCAAGGAAAAGAGCATTTTACATACTTGAAGAAAGAAACATAGACAAGGGCATTCTGAATGAGATTACACTAGCACAGGCAATGATCCCAAGAAGTGACAAACAGTATCGCATGGCGTTAAAAACCTACACAACAAAGGAAAATATCACCAGAAGAGCGAGCCTATAGAGTGGTAAACACAGTTGTCTATTGTGCACAGACAGATGATGAACATCTAGAATATATGAGATAATGCCAAGATTAAGTACTCAAAGAAGAATTATTCAATCAATAAATGAGCTAAGGAAGTAAAGATCTAGTTCTAAAATAAAATATAAATGGTTAGTAAATACCAAAAATAGTTTATCATCCTTAGCTTTCAGGGAAACAAACAAGAACTGCGTAGAGATTCCCTGTTACCTGAGTATGAGTGGATATCAAGAAAACAAACGACAATACTGGTGAAGATGTAAGTGTAAAATCTTTTTGTCACTTTGGTGGGAAGAAAATTGGTATAGCCACTATCAAAATCAGTATGGATATTTCTCAAGAACCTAAACATAGAACTGTCTATTATATGACCTACCTACCATATTGCTCCTGGGTATAGATCCAAAGAATTATAAGTCAGCATACCCTAGAGATACTTCCATTATTCACAATACCTAAGATATGGAATCAGCTTCTATATCCAAAAGATGAGTAGATAGTGAAAACATAGTAACTGTGCACAATGGCCTTTTATCTACCTGTGAAAGAAAATGCTATTACATCATTTGCAGGAAAGTGGATCATTGTCATATTCAGTGAAATAACCAGGTCCAAACAAGCTGACATACTCCTTGTTTTTTGTTTTTTGTTTGTCATATACAGACTCAAGATTTAAATGTGTGTGTGTGTGTGTGTGTGTGTGTGTGTGTGTGTGTGTGTGTGTTTGACAGTAGAAAGAGGACTGGGTAAGAGGACTCTTAATGGAGGATGGAAGGAGGGAAGTAATATAATACATGTGACATGAAAGCAAGGAACCAGGGTATGTTTGGGGAATGGACACCAGTAAAAGGGAGCAAGAGGGAGTAGAGAAGACAGTGGGGAGGAGGATGTTAAGAACAAAGTACAATGCATATGCCTAAAAATAAAATGATAAAACCCATTACTTTGTATACTAGCTTAAAAAGGAGAAGAAAAATGAATAAGGTGCTTTATTGTAAGAGCATGATGGATGTTTATCAGAAAACAAAAACAAAAAAACACAACCAAAAAGAAGCATCTAAACAAATCCACAAGCAACCATCCATAAGCCCAAGCCAACCACACAGAAAGTATGAGATACTCTCATGCAATGAACAGCAGAAACACTGTTGAGAAAAGCCAGTTTTATACTAGAAGATAGGCAAGCGTTTGAATCCACTCTGGACAGGAAGATGCTAACTAGTCAGTGGGAGCATTTGTAAAACATGAGGGCTGTAAGGAGTGAGAGGATTTATGACAGAGAGAATGCTGAGAGCAGCATGTGATTCCTTCCCTATATGTCCTTGGACTTAATGAGAATGACAGGAGGAGTTTGAATGGGAACTGCTCAGGAATAGAACAAACAGCCAAACTATTTTTCTTAAAATCTGTGCTCCTGGGATTGAAACATTTGACCTTGAACATGCCAGACCAGCATTCTACTGCTGTGCTCTGCTACCACCCTGAAAGTCTATGTGGATGAAGATATTCTGTTTTTTTTTTTTTAAATGATTATATCATCTTTCTCCAGAACTTACCCACTTAAAAAATTCATATGTTACCCATTTACAAAATTCATATGGGTAGTCTCTGTTATCTGTGAAAACTGGCCCAGCATTAACTGATTTCCTATTTCTTCTAAACTGAAGAACTAATGTAAACCACAAGTGTTATAAAGGGTTAGCAATCCAGACACACCCTCATGACATACAAAACAAAAATTGCAGAATACACATTTGGGACCAGATATGTCAGCAACTCTTCCAGGGACCGTGAAAAGGCATTGACTTGAAGAGTTGTGCAATTTGGAATTAGCAGATGTTGAGCATCTGCTTGTGTGATTTCATCTGAGAATTGTCACTCTGATGGGGCCATTGTAGAGGAAATATGGTGGACACCCCGAGAGGAGAGAATGATGGAAATAGACATTTTCTACTCCCTATACTTCATCAGTCTTTCCATGTAAGATTTTACTCAGCTTATGGGAAACCTCAGTTTTCTCATCTTTGTCTTGGCATCACTTTCTCTGGTTTCTTCCTTGCTCCAGGATAAGCCAGGTATTTGGAATGTTAGTATCAGTGACATGTCACACATGGCAACCCCATCCTTGGAGGACTGTTCTATTCATTACCAATCATTTACCAACATCTCTGGCCTTCTCAATTAGATGACCACAGGATCCATAGGCATCGACCTGTTATATGTCTCACCAGAAGGCTCAAATGCTACCTGTTTTCTGGAGGCAAACTCTTCCATGGTTTTAAGAATCCATTTTGTTGAAATGCTTTTAGTACCTGTAGCTTTGTCCCAGCTATTCTCCAGCAAACGCTTTTATCTGAAATTCTCATGTCCATAACTGATCATATTGAAAACTGAGCTTGCATCTTGCCTGGGGTGCTCATCTTCCCCTCCCCTGCCTGGTGCTCTTTCTTGACCCCAATGTCACCTTCCTTCCAATCATGTCAGTTACAGAGTTAACTGTCACTCTTCCATGCTGCAAATCATAGAGTTAGCCCTACTTTCTGGATGACAGCTCTCATGGTGTCAGGAGCGTCTATAGTTTGAGGGAACTTCTTTGTAAAACAGTATCATAATTAAAGTTAGGTACAGGTTTGGGGAGGGATTGAAGAACTCAAGGGACTTAAGCTTAAATTTTATCATTTTTATTCTTGCTATTCATTGTCTTACGTAAATACAGACATTTCCTTGTGGAAAACATTTTTTCTTGGTGAAATCAAGAAATTTCTATCAAAAGACAGGAATGTTTTATAAAACAAACGTCTTTTACTCAGTGTCTAACTTGCATCAGGATATTAAATTTTTTACCTCATTTAGTTTTTCTGCTACTTATAAGAAAGAAACTAATCTAATAATTGTGATTAAAGTCATGTTTCTAGAGGTCAAATGTTTTCAGTCTGATTCATGGTCATAGCATTTACTATTTGTTTGTATGATCACTCACACCACTACAGTTAAATATTTCTCAGCTATAAAGTATGAATACATTAAAATATTATACTTCAAACGGGCAGTGGTGGCACATGCCTTTAATCCCAGCACTTGGGAGGCAGAGGCAGGCGGATTTTTGAGTTCAAGGCCAGCCTGGTCTACAGAGTGAGTTCCAGGACAGCCAGGTCTATACAGAGAAACCCTGTCTTGAGAAAAATAAAAAAAATTATACTTCATTATATAGCTATGTAGATTAATTAATCATTATGTGTAAATCAGTACTTCGCTTGAAACACAAGAAGTATGTTGAAGATGGACAATTGTCACCATTTTGCTGCTAAGAAAATGAAGCCTGCAATACCAAGCATATCACTAGATTAACATAATCCCCGAATTTGTTAATTAGAGACAGAGGTAGCAGGAATCTAAAGAACAACCTCTACTAATATAGCAAGTTCAAGACCAGCTTAGAGCACATGAAGGTCTATTAAAAATAGTTTCCAAAGCTAAATTCTTTATAGAGTTAAGAAGTTAAACATGTTATTGTGGAGTTCAGTTACTTTGCAAAATCTTATACCGATGTATGGAGACTGTACTGTGAGTGGGAAAAATATCTAGCAACCAGATATTAGTGTATTTTTACTCAATGATATAGTTTAAAATTAGGAATAAAAAGATGTAAATAAATAGACATCCTACTGACAATTATGAGATGTTAATTGATAAGATGACAAATACATGTGCTCCTCCAATTAAACTACAAATGTATTGCTGTCCCACTGAAATCCTCCATGCCCTGTTGCAGTTGGGCATAGGTAGGATCCAGAATAGCTAAAAACAGGACTGAAAAAGTAGAATGACATTGGGCGATTCATATCTCAACTTCAAAACTTACCCCACACTTGCAGTAACATCAGTGGGTGAACAAGAAGAAACACATCCACATGGAGCTGACCTAGGAGGGTGGGAGCAGTTCCTCAGCAGAGCACTCTGGCCCTTTCCACAGAATGTCTGCTTCTGAAGCTGAACAGATAACTCCAAAGCATCTCTGTGGTACAGCGCTCCTCTGTGGAGAACCTTGCACCCTCTGCTTCTTGCTTTTTCTTACCGTGGGTCTCCTGCTCCAAATATTTACCCTAGCAGCCAAAAATTAGGGCTTAAGCCTTGCTTTAGCCTCTAGTCCTCCAATTCTGGGCTAAACAAGGATTCTGAATGTTTGTCCAGCTCTAAGACAGTGTTCTGGTTCTAGTGGTTACTGTTCTTTATTGGCACTTAAGAAGGGAAGGTGATGAAGCAAACACCAATCACACTTTCATATATGCCTAATACTTCTTCAGGTGTTTGGAGTATTTGTCAGGGATTGCTACTTTCCTGTTCATTTCAAAATAGCAATCCTGAATCCATTTTCTAAAATCATCACATACTTCACCCAATATTTTGTGCAACCTATGGTACAGGTATAAGTACAAGTAGATACAGGATTCATTTTTTGTCCTTCAGGAAATCTCTGTTATAATGGGTAGGACAGAAACACTTAAATCGAAGCATCAGAGGTATTGCCTAATGGAGAAATAAGTATGAAAGAGTTGGAGTGGGAGAGAGAGAGAGAATATTGTGAGATGACAACAGAGAAGTATCTGAAGCAAAGAGTCCACTGTGTTGAGGTGGAGGGACTCTGGATTAGAGCCTTGAACAGAGTCCATTTCAGGTGTCGTAGCAAATCAGTAGAGTGGCGTTATTATTTCTAGTTGCTAGTGATATGAGGAGCTGCTGATGATCACAACCCAGAAATGCTACTTCAGTAGGGATGCTGATGGTCAGATTCTAAATGCATCTTCCCTTCTTCCCTTATTAGCTGGAAGAACAAGAAGAGAATTTTCATATGTTTATTCTCTAGTTACTCCCCAAGATGGTTTAACTGAAAATAGTAAAGTCTATTAAATACTAGCATATGATAAGGATTCTGCCAGCTGGCTGTAGGTGCTTCTGTTTCCCCTGTGAAGCACATAGATGGATTTCCAAAGCAAATGAAATAATGGCAAGATTAATTGGTTTAGAATTCACACACCTTCCCTTTCTCCCTTACTAAATGACTATTAGAGTATTTCTACTGAGAATTGTCCTTCAATAACTTTAGCTGTATTTAAAGTTAATGAGCTTTTTCAATTAAAGCCACAGTTATTAGCCTTTGGACAGCACAAGGATGAATCAGGGTGCATCTAATTACACTGGGCAAATTCTTCAGAGGCTGAGGAGATGAGATTCTTTATTCTGAGCAAGTGTCTTGTAAGTTAGAGACATAAAGAGACAGTATTCAAACCTGTATGCAGGTGAACTTTGTGAAAGGAAGCCTACAGGTCGGTGATGAGGCTGGGAAATACATGCAGTAGGAACATAGGCGTGATTTTGTTCCTAATATTTTTTGAGATGTACATCTTAGTGTGTATCCTTGAACTCCATGTTGTCCTGTGTTTATCTCTAAAGTGCTGGTAGTGTACAACACCATCCCAAGATATGAAGTTACTGTTTTGACTAAAATATATCAATTGAACAAACAGAAAGCGAAAGAGATATTTTATGATGCCAATATCCAAAAAGTTGTCAGGGAGGAATTTTAGACACAGCCAGAATCAATGTCCAGTTATGGTAGAATATATTTTAGAACAAATTTTCCAATGGCCATCTTTGGTCAAATTCCAATTCTCAAGTTTGTCACTACGCCTGGATGAAGGGATGGTTTAGTTGACCAAGCCTGTGGTTTGTGACCACCTTCACTGCCCAGGGGACACTGCAACTTCTTCAGAACCAGAATCACTGCACAGTGAAGATGTTTGTCTCATGAAGAAACTCATGTAATCTTATGTTTTGTGGATTTTCAACTTATTCCTATGGCTTCTTTCCTACCAAGTGCATCCTAATTTGTCTTTAACTTTACTGGAAAACAGATACTCAACAAACTTATGTAAATCACTTGCTGCAGATTTAGTGTTTTGTTTTAAACTTGAACAATTATTTTTTATCTTAACTAAAAAAAAAAAAAAAAAGTACCTTCCAGGACATGAGAGAGGTTGGATCTCAATTGCATGGTTGCTTTCAGTGATGTTAATTTTATGACTGGATCGCTTTCAAAATGGCTGATTTATTTCAATAATTACAACATGTCGTTCAGGATGCTTCGGGGTGGGAATTTTTGTGTGGCTGTCTATAGGAACACATGTACTTCATTAAATACTGGAAGAAAAAATTAAACTTCCTCTCCATCTAAATGGAATCAAAAGAAATTCTTAAATTTCATATTTTATTAATGGTATCATTTTAATTAGTAAAGATACTAGAGAAGATATTTCAGGTTTCAGAAAGGAAATAAAAGAACTATGTTTGAGGCATTTGCTAGAGAAAGCAAACTGACAATTTAAGACATGAAATTATTTTCAGAATATCAACTAGGCTTTTTCTGAATCATATCCAAAGATAGAAATTACATTTCATGTAATAAGAAAATTTTACAGAAGTTGGACACAGATGCACACACCTATAATCTCAGCACTAGGAACCCTGCGACAGGAGGATTACAAGTTCAAGCACAGGCTGGGCTGCAACAGAAAGTTCCAGGTCAGCCCAGATCAAATATCGGAAGACATCTTAGTTTGTTTCAGAAACAAAATTAAACAAATGCAAAGCAAGTAAACAAATTCACATGAAAATAGCTTTTTGCATGGCAGTGAGGTGAGGTGACTTATTAGGCCGGTAAAGGGGCATGCCATGAACTCTAACAACTTCTATTTAATTGCACAGAACTCACCTTCGAGAAGGAGAGAGCTGAAACTGGAAGCTGTCTTCTGACTCTCACATAGGTGCTGTGGTATGTATGTACTGCCCACAAATAAAATGAATGTAAATATTTGAAATGTGTAGGTCAGGTGACAAATGGCCATAAAGCAATCACATGGACATCCATCGGCAGCCATTACTTCTTAAGGGCTGTCAGTTTCCTTTCATGCCATTTTCTAGATATGCACATACATGGTAAAGTTTTTAAATGTTGCAGAACACAGCCTGGCAGCTTACAATTAACTGATAGGAAGCATTAACCATTTGCTGTGCACTTAATACATTTTATTTAAAATTAACTCTTTAATATGCCTTTAAATCTAAAAGAGAAATTTTATGACATAGTCCCCAGGGTGTATGAGAACTGAATTAATTACATGTAACAACTATAAAGAAGATATAAAAGAAAATAGTATATTTAAACAGCTAAGATAATAGTTTATTTTAACTGTTAATTATTTTGTAGGCACTCAATAGATATTATTATTACATAATAAAGCATGGCAGAAGGAATATATCATAATTTTTTAGTGTTTCTGAATTCTGATATATCATCAACACATGATTAATAATAAGTTGCAAAGTGTTAAAACTGTACTTCAAGTAACTTTTTAAACTGAAATTCTTTCTTTTTTTAGTTTCTTTTGATTTGTTCCTCAGGAAACAATGCACCGCAAGTTATGAATTTTAGGGTCTGTGCCCTTATACCTGCGCTGTTCATAGACAGAACTCCTAACTTAAACTTAAATGCTCAAGAACAATTTTTCATAAATATTATTTGTAAACTATTACTGTTTAAAATGAATACACACATAGATGTGTTTTATAATAACATTTCATACTTACGTGTCAGTATATTTTGCTGTGAAATAACCATTATCTTGTAATTTTGTCTTCTGAAAATTTTTGCTTCACTTGTCTCTGAAAAGTCATAGGAAGTCTGGAAATTTTACTTACTGCTGGATGTACTGATATACTTTTTCAAGATTCATTATCATACTGGCATGGCTTTTTCTGAACAGGACACCAGAACCTTAGGCCCCCCATGATACCTGTGTTTGGCTTGTTTTACTCAACACAAACCTAGACATATTTGGGAAGACAGAATCTTAATTGAGAAAATATCTTTGTAAGATTAGCTTGTATGTAAGTCTATGGGGTGTTGTCTTGATTAGTGATTGATGGGGGGGGGGTCAGCTCACTGTGGGTGGTTCCTTGCCTGGGCAGGTGGTTCTGTGAGGTTTGGAGCAGAGACTTAGGGAAAGGCCATCCAGAGACTGCCCCACCTGAGGACTCAGACATCAAACTCAGACACTATTGTGGATTCCAAGAAGTGTTTACTAACAGGAGCCAGATATAGCTGTCTCCTGAGAGGCTCTATCAGAGCCTCACACATACCATACAGAGCCAGATGCTTGTTGGACTGAGCAATGGGTCCCCAGTGGAGGAATAAGAGAAAGGAGCGAAGGAGCTAAAGGAGTTTGCAACCCCATAGGAAGAACAACAATATCAACCAACTAGATTCCCTAAGGACTAAACCACCAACGAAAGTATACACACAGAGGGACCCATGACTTCAGCCATATATGTAGCAGAGGATGATCTTGTTGGGCATCAGTGGGAGGAGAGGCCCTTGGTCCTGTAAAGGCTCAATGCCCCCAGTGTAGGGGAATGCCAGGGCAGGGAGGAGGGAGTGAGTGGGTGGGGGGTGGGAGGGGGGAACACTCTTATAGAAGCAGGGGGAGGGGGGTCGGATAGAGGGTTTCCTGCGGGGGGGGGGAGAAACAGGATAATATTTGAAATGTGAATAAAGAAAATATCCAATTTTTAAAAAAGGCAAGCTGAGCGAGTCATGTGGAATAAGCCAGTAAGCAGAATCCTCCGTAGCCTCTGCTTCACTTCCTGCCTCAAGATTCTTGAGCTAGTGCCTTGACCTCCTTTAGTAATGGGAGAGCTGTAAGCTGAGATAACCTTTCTGCCTGAAGCTTCTGTTGTTCATGGTTTTTTGTCACAGTGATAGGAATCCCAACTAAAGCAGTATTATTGTAGAAAATGCACCATGAGAGACTTGTTGCAGTACAACTTGTTATGACCTGGATACCCAGAATATGAAGTAGAGTCACTCATTGTCTAACTCACAGCTGAGTAATTTCTGGACTCTGAACCAGAAAGCTTGTAGTTCAAAATGGTGCTCTCTTCCATAGGTAAGCACACTTTGGGACATGGCTTCAGGACTGTGTACACTTTACCTTTCCTGTAACATCAGTCGCAGTTTCTATTGTATCTCATTGTTCGACTTGTGCCTGTGCATGGTCTTGGTTCTCTTGCCTTTTGTGTGTTACAAGAGACATTCCTCAACAAGGACTTTACACTCTGTTGCTCAAATGAGTGCTTGGAAGCTTGGTTCCCAGTTAGTGGCACTGCCTGGGAAAGTTATGGAACCTTATAGAGATGCAGTCTTACTGAAAGTATTATATCACCTGGTGCTAGCATTGATAATTTATAGTCTGGTTCTGTCCTGCTTCCTAACTGTGGATAGAAGGTGATCACTCTGCTTCCTGACTAGGCAGGCTGGCCTCATGTTCCTGCTGTAGTGCCTTTCCCACTGTGATAGACTGTAGCTCATCAGGAGCAGTAAGCCAAAATAAGGCTCTTTCTCCTCTGAAGTTACTTTTTGTCACTGTATTCTAACTCATCAATAGAAAACTAACAAACACACATACACATGAATCTCCATTTTAAAGTCTGCTTCTTGGACCCTTCATTATCCAAGAACTAATGCTGGGTGTGGTCCTCAGAAGGAGAGAACAAATGAGGTTTTGGAGTTGTATTTATTCATCTGACAATGAGAAAGCATCACTGAAGACAGGTGTGATAATAGCTACTGGGATCCGGGAGTAGAAGAGTTTGTACGACACTTAGCATTGTAGTGAGAAGGATGCTGTGAGGGAAAATAGCAGCATTTGACAAATTCACTGTTTGAGGATATCTTACGTTCTTACAAGAACCAAGGATTGCAGGACTGTTGCTCTTTAATTGGTGTATTGCAGAAGTAGAAATGGCTATGGGTGATTAACCTCAAACTTAAGACCAAATGGGAAAGACATAGCATTTCATTGCCTCATTACCAGAGACAAGAGGATACAGAAAAAGTAGACTTGAAGACCAGGCTCAATCCCTCTACTGCCTTTAGTATAAGTTTTCCTGGAGACATTGACAAACCCAGTCTGGGAAAACTGGTCACACAGCAGTAAGTAATCAAAGGGACATAGCTCCTTTAATGTTAAGAGCTTCACTCTCAGCAGCAGCAGTGTGCCAGCTCACAGTCAACGCTGAGGTCCTTCCTAAGGGTAATGGGCCTTGCTTCATCCACATTCACAGTTTCTTCCACATTCACAGTTTCTTCCACGGGGCAGTTTGATTCATTAGGTAGCCCTTGTAGCTATAGAAAGATGAGTTTTAGTTGCCAAAAGAATCGAGCAAACAGGAGAGGAAGAAAAGCAACCACGCATGTCAAAGTACTCCTTTTTGGATTAAGCATTGCAGGGTAACTGTGGGGCCACTGTCAGTTGAATGGATACTACCCTCTACTCTGCTCTGTTTGAGATGGGGTAATTTAACTGGGACACAAAATGTGCAGCATAACGTAAACTACAGGTTTCCCTATTATGAAGTACTGGAGCTCATTTTGTTCAAGACTAATCCCCCCCACCTCTTTTTTTTTTTTTATACAGTATCCACTAATAGATTTGAAAATGAGGCTTTGTGTTCAATCTGCAGCACTCACATGCCCCAAATTAGGAATCTTTTGTAACTGGATTGCGAGATTTCTGAGTGTGACCTTTATAGATGTCAATGTCAGTGTGAAAAAGGTTGCCATCCCTGTGTTTCAGAGATGCGTCTTCTGTTTGTGCTCCTTCTTTCTTTTCTTCCTCTCTTTTACATGCTTATGCTGGCTTCTAGAGGAAGGTGGAGGAGCCCACTGATCTAAGAACAATATTTTTATCTATTGAAGTCTAAAAGTTCTGTGTGATAAGGGTGGGGAATGTGACTGCTGGAGAGCATGGAGGGTGATTTCTTGGATCCCCAGGCTTTGACTCTGTACTGTCCATCCACTCCAGTCTCTACATACCAAAGCCTTACTTAACATCCCCTTAGCAGGATTCCCAATCCTTTTGAAACCTTGAAATATTTAAATTTTATTTTTCTATCACCATCTCAAGAGTCTATTGATACACCAAGTCTACTACCCAGTCTTCTGACCATCTTTAGCCATGACCAGGAATCACAGACATCTAGAGAGGTCTTATTAGTTTTTGGTAGAGGTACATTATTTAGGGTAAACGATGAGCTTGGGCACAGATAGAGCAAATGACTTGCCTACCATGTCAGGAAATAGCAGAACTGGGCAGAACGTAGGTTATTATTCTTTTTCAAAAATTTCTAATCTGTCCGTTTTGACACTGACATGCTGCACTACAAGTCCACAAGTGAGTATAAGAGAAGGATCATTCATCTTAAATCATCACTTACATCTCCTTTCATAAACAGCACTATCACAATTGCCCTTATAACTTTTGCCTCTTGGTCCCCATCCTGTTTTCCCATTTCCTCTTTTCCTTTTTTTATACTTTTCCCTCATTTTCCCTCTCCCTTTGCTTGTCACGATTGCCCTCCACCCCTTTTCCTTATAATTTGTATTTTTCTATGTAGTTTGTTTATTGGCTGTTGTTTTGAGCCAGAGTCTCATACATCTTAGTCTGGCCTTGAACTCACTATGTAATACATGCATACATTTCATGTTTTTTTACTTATAGGAAGGAATGGACTAGGTATGCTCTGCAGAAGAGCTAACAGCTGACTGTGTATAGCATAACTCTCATTTCCAGGATGAAAAAGGCCTGTACAAATATAACAGAATTGAACCTAAATTTTCTGTTGGGTTTGAGAAAAGATGGGAAGACTTTGAGTCTATATCATTAAAGAGTCATGTACTCTTTTTATATAGTCATGTACTTTGAGAAGAACTTTCTTGGTCAACACTGGACCATAGTGAGAGACCCTTGATTACTATGCTGCTCATGGGAGTCTTCATATCTCATGGAAATAGCTTGCTATTGTGAAGAAAACTTGGAGATTGGGCTGCTTATTTTCCTGGGGAATTCTTGTTGCTAAGTATTTTGGACAGGAAACATCATGTTGGTCCATCCAAATCCAACTGAAGCTGATGATGCCTCAGGTGCTTTACTTTAGACAGAAAAGACCAACTATATTCTGCAGCAGGTCATCATCATCCAATGGTAGAGCATGCAAATATGATTGAGGTGGGTCCACCACCTCACCATTACTGGAAATAAGAGGGAACTCTGTGCTGATCTAATGGCTGTGGGTTGAAGACTTGACAGACTGGCCTGCCTAGAAGAGCCTGACAGGGCATGTGAACTTCATTCCAAGCTGTAAAACAAAGTACCTTACATAGGCTTGTATTCTATCTCTCCAACTTCTTATGCACTTTAATCATTTCCCACACATGGTTTTATGTCTTATTTATTGAGCTGCCTTCACAATTACGCCTTGACTGGCACATAAAGATTCCCTTAGGAGGATGAGCAGTAATTTGTCAAGCACCCATCTATTGCTGGACATTTAGGGTTTTTCCAATGTTTCGTGATTATAAATAATGTTGCAAAAAAAAATGCCCATTGGTTTTTCTTCCCATTTTATGTCATTTCCTTAGGGTGCATTCCCACAATTGAGATTACTGTCTTCAGTGTAAACATTTCATTTAAACAACTCCAATAGAGAAGCATGCATTCTGTAGACTTGAAAAGATGAACCATGGGTCTGAAAAAGACCAACTGATGGAGGTGAAGTCTTTGCATCATTTGCTTTCATGGAAAATGAAGGCAAACATTCCCTTAGAACAACAAAATTCTGTGAATTAACATCAGCCACATAGGCACTACCAATGGGCTGACAAACAGTCTGTAACTGCAGGCCTGTGAAACAGCACAACAGAAATGATCTTGCCCTTGGGTTCAGTATGACATCCAACTGCATTATCGCTTTCCCAGTAAATAGTGCTTGCCATCTCTAACTACAGCTGTGTGAAACCAACAGTGTCCACTTGGCAGTGAACCACATACCAAAGGGTTGCTCAATTACTATCCAGAAATAAAACTTTAATCACTTCTCTTGGCTAAGTAAATGTAAGGTACTTTTCATTTAGCAAAGGGTAAAATAATGCCTTCTAAGCATCTTTTGGCTCCAAGTGTCAGAACCTTTATCAGAGAGGGTGTTTTGATGGCCTTAACTCATAACTAAATTTACAGAATTTTCTCTTCCATCTCTGCCTTCCTATGGTTTTTGGCAGTCAGGATGTATTCACCTCAAGGCAAATTCCTCCCTTCCTTTCCCATTTCCCGAAGGGAGACATCTTTCACAATAGTTACACTACAGTGATATTTGTTTCACTTCAACAAAAATTTATTGAGTGTGTATGTGGCAAGGCATATGGAAAGAATATAGGCTTGACTATCATGCGGACTTGCTATGTAGCCAAAGAAATTTATGTATTTTTTTTTTGCTAAATTCCAATGCCTTCATCTATTAAATGAAAGGAATAATTCTTTTACAAAGTGCATAAAGCAGAAATAATATAAATGAGAAGAATGCCCTGTATACAATCGGCACTCAAAAAATGCTAATTGTTTTTGTTGGCATGTAAGTCAAATATTGAAATAAAATGTAAGAATAATTTCTATGAGTCTCCAGAATGACAGACAAATATAAACATCATTATGATCCCATATAGTTGTGACAAATATCACAGAAGGGAACCAGAACCTGGAAAGAAGGGCCAAAGAAAGAGACTTATGAATAATGGCCTCCATGTTAGACAGAGATGGTGATACAAACCAAAAATCAGCATGGATCTGGCTTCGAAGTCCTGGATTCTGCTGAATACTCTGACTACTTTGAGATTTTCATCTGGAAATGGAAAGGTGAGTCAATATTTCATCCTTACAGACTTGAAAATCAAACACCATGCCTGAAATGCTAGCGCCCAGAAGGCAAGGACAGGAGGAACCCTGAAAGGTTTCAGCCATTCTTGTACACGTGAATTCCGGGCTGGCCAGGGCTACCTAGTCTGAAGGAAACAAGAACAAGTAACTAGACAATGCATGGTGCTTTCTCTGCCACTTCAGCCTCCTGTATACTCGTTAGTGCTTTTAATAATAACAATTGAGAGTTCAGTGATCTCAGCAATACGGGGAAGATACAAAAGAACTCAGCAAATGGGATTGAGAGTTGAACATATAGTGGGAAACTTGGCAGAGAGCAAGTTAAGAAAGCTCCATGAAAAGAAAGTGCAGCACAGGGCAAGCAAATGGTTTAAGTACAAATCATAGGGACTGTGAGCCTGCTTGAAGTCCTTGGGCAGATGCATTGGCATTTTATTTGAGTTTATGCTTAGTTCTTGAAGTTTTTCAAAATGAAAGTAAAATCAGTTTCACTTCACAATTAAATTTTAGAAGTGAATTCTCAGTGTGGTATAGGAGCGCTTACTCCATAATATTTACTGAGAAAGATTGTATGTAACAGTTCCCATAGTCAACAGTTGAGTTCGGAAAAACCTTCTCATTTGAAACATTCTGTGGCATCCCAAATACAGCCTCAGAAGACATTCATGTCAGAATCCCCACACTGCGTGGAGTTGTCCTCATGTCACAGATGAAGGGGGCTATTTCCAGGCATTGTTCAGGATCTTAGGATTCAAGTGGTATCATGCATGGTGCATGTAGATCTAGTATATTCAGACCACTAGGAATACAGTCTAGGTAGAATAGGTAGGAAGAAAGTCTCAGTGGAGGATAATGGAGACATGAGATGTGCAGCTCAAGGCAGAGGGAGAACTGAGGAATGCAGAGAGGACAAGCTTGGGAGTCTCTGGAGATCCCCCATGAGAAATAAGGCCCTGCCAGCACTTCAGTTTTAGGATTCTTGGCCTTTAGAACACACCATGAAGGTGGGGTAAATGCCATAATCAATCTCATTATTTTGAACAATTAATATTTAAAAATATTAAGCAGTCTTTATTTATAGGATTTAAGGTGTTTGGTTAGATGATAGCCATTGCATTCCCCAAATCCTTTTGTGTTCTAAGCCATCTAAAATTTTCTTTTAGAATTTCTATAAATAAGGGTTGCATATAAATGTAAAATATTAATCATTCAAAATAATGGTTATGGGATTTCCTCCACCTTTATGGTGTATTATAGTGTGTGTGTGTGCGTGTGTGTGTGTGTGTGTGTGTGTGTGTGTGCGTGCAAGAGAAAGAGAGAGAGAGAGAGATGTTTTTTCCTCATACTGCTTCTTACATACTCTCTAAAGTTAGATTTCATATTAAAAAGAACCCAGAATTGGTTTGCACAGTCTTTTGACCACTTGGTTTTGTATAGCTTACACACTAGACTCAGAGACTCTGTGGATTGTCAACTAATGTATTCTCAGTTTAGGATTGGAGAAGTTCCCAAGCCAGGATGTGAGACTGCAAATGCTAGGCTTTCCCCAACCTCCCACCTCAAAGACAGTGTCTGTTGGTAGGAATTTTGTTGTTTCGGTTATTAAGTATTCAACTTGGCCTTTTACAGCCTGGAGGGAAAAGAATCACTAACTTGTCAGCACAGTTAAAGTTAAAAGAAACTGGAGTGAACAAAACACATTACAAACTAAGGTGCCTTAAGACCTTCAGAGGATTCAGTGGCCAGACTTGTGTTTCTGTCCCGGATGACTTCAGCCAGAAAACATTAGAACCAGTTCCTTCTACTGTGCGTGCCTTGTAGGTGAGGGTTGTTTGAGCTTTAATTTGCTGTTTGACTCGCCCCAGGATTTTCAGGTGTTGCATGAAGAGTGAAGTACAGAGCGTACCTCAGTTCTTGGTTGTCAGCCATTGGACGATGGCCATGGTATTATTAAACTATCAAGCACGCTGGGTCTGAACCACAAAATTTAATTTTCCCTACTGCAGGGACTAATCAACTTTCATAGACTGGAAGACCTAAAGAGGCTGTTTTTATCTGCAAAATGCCTCTCTCTTAAGCCTACACTGAGCTAATTTTAGTTTTGTCTATCCTCGGGGTTGTGGACATTGATAGAAATTCAACTTGATGCAAAACAGATAAGAGCTGGAACTTATATGAATACAATCTGGACATAAATTGAAGAAAGATGAAAGCTTCAGGACACTTGGTGACACCTTGGTAAATGTCTCAGGATTCTACTGTAGGCAGCTCTGCTGTACTTCTTAACAAAAAAATAATTTTACACACTTTAGTTACCAGAGAACGTGCCCACTCCTGGGTGTCTTTGTGGGGATTTGCCTCACTTTCAATACATTCCCTTTCTATGCACCCATTTATTTTTGGTGCTTTCTCCATCATTTCTCTTTGCATGTACCACATATAGCCCTAACTTAGGCTTTGAAATGGGTGGTATTGAAGGAGTTTCCATTTGTAATGTCCTTGAGACTAGTCCTGGTCTGTCTCAGATCTCTATTGTGATAGGGCGCCACAGTCCCCAATGTGTTGGTACCATTGATTTTTAAATGTGCCTGTTATAGACTACCAAAATCTTCTAAATGATTTTAAGTCATCCTACTAAACAATCAAGGTTTTTAATGATATAAAACAATGTATAGTTCCAAACCTATTATTATCTCATTAAAAATTTAAATTTAATTGAAAATGTTAAGACACATTTTTAAATATGGAATGCTTCCCAAATTTTCATGTTCAGCAGCCAAGCTGCTCCTATCAGATATTATTCTATATTTAATGTATATGCTACCACCATGAACCTATCTAACTGTTACCTTTAAACTTATTTAAAATAAAGTGGATTCCCCAAAATGAGAAAGAAAATGCTTGTGTTTGACCACCAAAAGTCAGCTAGCAGAGCAAGGGATCCCACATGGCATTGATTGTTCTGGGGCTGATGCAATCAACATGGAATAATAAGGTGGAATGGGCCGCCTCTTGAGGTGGAAAAACTTTTGATTATGTGGATTACACCATCAGAAGCAGCAAATCCACGTGGCCGGGAGCCAAGGGACAATTGCAGGAAGGGTGCTGTATCGCTAGATTCTCAGGGATGAGCTCATGGCAACATCAAAGGAAGGAGTTGCAAGCAGGGCACAGGATTGATTTGATTGCTTTGGGACACAAATTATTTGGCATAACACCAGAGATTTGGGGTAAATTCCAAGTACTTAGAAGGGTGACCTAAGACTTAGGGCTGCTTAATTTGCAACTGTCATTAAGGAAACAATTAAGACGTGAGTGCAATAGAGAGACAGCAGTGTGTACCAGGGACCTCCTGGGAGGTGTGGAGCTTGGGGGGCTGGCTGGAAGACTAAACACAAATTTTGATCATTTCTATCAAAACATATAATCAAGGTTCTGTACAAGCAACTGCAAAATGAACTTCTCAAACCAATCTGTATTTAGTAATATCCAACCAACTGCTACAAGGTTAAAAAATACCCAAACAAAAAACAAAGAAAGAAAAACAGCTAAAATCTTAGTTAATGCAAACATGTTTTCCCTCAGTAGGGTGGAAAGTTGATTCTGACTAAAGACTGAAATGCTTAGGCAGCCCATCTTCTGATATTTGAATAACTCATAGTTTATATTTACCTAGAGGACTTCATGGTAAATATTAAAATGGGACCTTAATGCATTTGTATATTAGTAGGAAAGACACTAATATGTGTTTAACTGACACAACTCCAATTTTTTTCCGCACTTGGAGAAAACTACAGTTTCGTTGGTTGGAGATGACACAGTTCTAGGAAGTAGTCTCTGAATATTGAAAATAAATCAGATATAACCCTTTCCCTCTGTCAGTTATAAACGCAGGCAGGCAGGAACATAGCAGCCCTTTTCTGACAAATGGGATAAAAGGAGAGTTGTGAAGACAATGTCCTTTATATTTTTCTGCTATAGTCTCAACTACCTTGTTTAGGATGGGGCTTCACAAACCTGATGCATACATGAAGAGCTATTGTGAGATCCCAGGAGGAGAGTGTAGCATATCACTGAAGATATGCAGAACAGATCCTTGGAAGAGAGAGACTCTGATCAGCATCATTAGGTTCCACACACAACAGAAGAAATTATATCTTCTGGCTTTCTGGTTCTGGGTGTTATGAAATAAATCTATGTTCTGTGCCGGCCTGTTACTTGAGGTGTGAGGGATGCCATGCTCATTCTGTAGTAGGCAGACATGGCTTGCCCAGTGTTTTAGCCAGACTGAAGATGGTTCTTGACTTTATTTCAAGCCTCTCTGCTCTATTTCCACCTTCCCTCTCTCCTCCCCTTATATTACAAAAACAGAACAAATGGAATGAAAACAACATGATTTATGCTCAAACAACTTGTGTGCCCAAAGTATTTAATGATAACTTCAACTTCAATAGACTGCTTTAAAGAATTTTTTTTTCTTGTTGGTTCTCATCATGAGACTCTGTCACCCCCAAAACATTAGAAAACAGATTGAAGATCTGAAGAACTTCAGTGATCATCCAAAGAATGTTTTCTGGAGTTTAAGCCACAGCAATATTTCTTTTATGAAATTTAATCTAAGTTTCAGGTAAGGAACTGTTGAGTTCAAGATAGTTTTAAGGAGAAAGACTTATATTCCATCCTGCTATTTGGAAGTTTAGTAAAGGGGCAACATTTCTGCAAAGCTATGGGCTTCAAAGTAACTTTCTATTCAAGAGTTTAAAATGTTCTATTTTGTATTTTCCTAAATCTGGTCATATTTCAAGCCTGTATTGCAGGAAATACTTAATAGAAGAGATGTGATTTCAATTACCTTGCAAAGCTCATAAGCTTGTGTGTGTATGTGTAAAAAGATCATTGTGTGTCTTCCACCTGTAGTAACTAATTATTGAATTTAATTTGTGCTCCATTTAGCCATAAACAGTATTCCACAGAGAATTTCTGGGAAAAGGAGTGAGGGGGACGAAGAAGGGGTGGAGAAGGGGAGATCCAGGAAGGGGTACCGAATTAAAAAAAATGGCTATTTCACATTCACCATTATGGCTATGAGCTTGTACTATACATGTGTTCAATTTATCAAGAGGAGACAGACAGCTCCCCTGAATAAGACAGAAAGCAGTTTTGAAGATCCTTTCAAAATGATGGCTGTTAGGTTTTTATAGGAAACATTTGCTTTAAAGGGAAACCTGGCAAAAGAAAGGAATTCCTATGAAGGGTAACAATTATAAGTATTCTAATTGCCTGACAATAATTTGTAAAATTAGGTTGTGCATCATGCATTTGTGTTAGTGGTTTAGAGGCAGTAGCTGCAAAATGCTGAATGGTTTTTTGTTTGTTTGTTTGTTTGTTTTGTTTTTTTTTGTGTTTTTTTTTATTTTGTTTTGTTTTGTTTTGCACCAAGAGTGCTGAGAACACATCCAGGACAGCTGATTTGGCTTTCACTCCTACCTTGTCTCCCCTCCTTTCTCCACATGTCTTCTGCTTCCGGGGCTAGGGAGGGACAGAAAGGAGAAAGAGCAGACATAAAATAACTGCAAAAGCCAGTGACTGCTGCTCAAAGTATTTTATTATTTCAAGAATTCATTCAAAGCTGGGCTGCAATTATATTTAAAACAGGAGAATAATGGGCTTCTGACATGTATATGGTTTTAGAAATATAAGGCCTCATTTTCTCAGCTGGAGTTTCCCCTCCAATGTGCATTTGCATTACATTAGAGATGCTCTTTTGGAAAAAGAGGATCACATGCATTCAGACATTTTGACATTATCTGGGTCAGAGGGAACATTTAAAAGCAGTAGTCCCCACAAGAACCACAGCTTTCTTACAGGCAAGCATCACACGCATTAAGGAAGGAGGCCAGCCCCACGCGTCTCCTTACATTGGCCATGTTTTATGACATACCTGCCTAACCCAGACATTAATCTACTGAAGATGGATTGGCCTGGTCATGGTCCTCTGCTAACCTTCAACGGCTTGTACATTACCTAAATTGAAATCTGCACTTTTTCATGCCATGAATGGTTTGATGTGACGGACCAAGGAATGTCGGCTGCATTAGAATTGGTTTTTATGTGGACTGAAGCTCCTTCCTATTTACCTTTCAGCAGAACAGCTGCGGGCTCTCCTTTTCACTTGACAATGAAGGCATTCATCCCCGAGATCACCCCAAGAGTTGCTGCCCACACTGGTTCAGAATTGTATGGCCTTCCTCAGGTATGTAAGCATCTTGCTGGTTTCCTGTTCCCAGAAGTGACAAAGACACAGCGAAGAAGGAATGCAGAAGTGTTCACCTGTTTAATTGTCTAATAAAACCCTGTACAATGAGTCCTTTGTCATCTTCCGAGAAGAGGTCATCTGGAAGTGTCCGTGATTACACAGGGGCTTTATGAGCACAGAGAGACCCGTGTAATTGCTGGGATGCTGTGGGGGACATTCTCACAAAGCTGTATACGATGTCTATAATTTTCTAATCTTCTATGTCTTAGTTTCCCAGACATGACACTATTTCCTTTCCCTGTACTCCCATTTATTCACTGAATGGTAGAGAGCTGGATTTAGGTTTGCCCCATATAATTAGTGGACTAAGGTGTCCTAGAGAAAGATGAATCTATAAAACACATTGTTGATTTTAGTTGTGGTTTCTGCAGAATAAAATAAAATAAAATAAAATAAAATAAAATAAAATAAAATAGATACCTTTGGAGTCAAGACCATAGGGTTTATAAGTGAACAACTAGAGAGCAAATCATACCTCTCTATACTTATTAGAGATGTGTGGCCTTTGAACTTCATTTTTATTCTGACTAGTGGCTGAGATATTAGGCTAAATGGAATTATGTAATCTTTCACACATTCAACAGGTACTTATAAAACACTTCAGTGTGGCAAACAGCGATCTCTGCCTGATGGAGGATCCAACATTATGCTCTGCTTTCTTGACTAAAATGCTTAATCCAAGAAAGTGTTTGGCATAGTGTAAGCACATCATGAATTTGCTATTATTATCACAACTCTTGCAATAAAATTGTACAGAGTCACTTCTTTATGCTTGCTTTTTTAGACATTCCACACTCTCTTTTGAAAGAGCAACTAAAGGGTGATTTTAAACACCCTGTAGGGACATGCTCCAGGAAAGAACAGATCAGGACTTCCCCTGCACTAACTTTAAACAAAAATCAGGTCTCTGCTTTGGCAACGAGATGCACTAGTGTCATCTAGATGTCTGCACTTCCTGATTACTTAGAGCTAACGATGTGCCAGGTACTGTTGCACTAAGTAAGTCTAGAACAGTGATTTGCAACCTGTGGAGCATGACCTCTTTGGTGGGTTAAATGACTTTTTCACAAGAGTTGTATACAATATCCTTATCTTACATACCAGCTATTTACACCAGGATTCATAATTAGCAAAATTATAATTATGAAGTAGCAATGATAACAATTTTATGGTTGGGAGTCACCATGAGTGACTGGAAGTCACCATAACATGATCTACTACATTAAAGGGTTACATCATTTAGAAAGTTTGAGAGCTACTGCTCTAGAAAGATATCCTTTGAGTTTTCCCAGCTATTAAAATAATTTTTAAATCTAGAATATTCTGAAAAACTCCAAAACAGAAATGATCTTATTCTGGAAAAAAAAATGTTCTCAGTATGTTGGCCGATGAAGGACCTATGGAAAAACTGTCTTTTAAAAATATCAAAGTTGAAGGTCAAGCAACTGGAGATTTTATACCATGAATGATCATAATGCTGAGTCTACTTTTTACTGGAGTTAATTATTGTGACAATGACATTGCCTGGTAGGAGTCAATGGAATTGTGTCACAAGTGTGCAAGTGTGCAAGTGTGGAGTCTTTCACAAGTAGGTGGCAAAGAACTAGAGAGGAAGGTTGATGTCACATGATGAGAAATTTCCACCTGCTGGAGTTATACTGAGCTTGGGCTAATTTCATTTGATCCTACTTTCTGAGGCAATAAATTTCCTTGGTGAGTAATGACACACACCTACCTATTTAGAAAATTACAGAGATAGTTTCCATTCTATGGAATTAGCTCCAAAAAAGGTGTGGAGAGCTGGAGGCTCTTTGAATGATCCAAATTCTCATCAAATAATTTCCCTAGCATTTGTCTCATTTACAAGATTTGAAAATCATATAGGACAGTTCATGGAGTCTTCTTATTCATACTCCAGTGGCCACGTGAAGAAGGGATCAGCTAAGAATACAGGAAATGCCAAGTGCTGGTACAGAAACCTCCTACAAAAGCTGGACATCACATGTTGTTTAGGCTGAAAATGATGGAAGCTACATTAAGACTTCTGATTTGATAAATCTAATGGATAAATCATTGAATCACATCTCCCCTCCTCTTACTCTCTGGATTAAAACTCCATCCTCCTTCCTCTATTTTCCAAGTGGCTAAATAGAATTGTACCAACGGGCCCTACTCATGAAATGTTTCTAGGAGTATTGAGCATGGCTTTAAAGAGTAATGAGAACAAGTTCCCATTAGACTGAATGTCCAATTTAACTGTAGTTCTTTGTTGCTCTCCCTCCTCTAACAATATGAAGGCCTTCTTTTTTAAAAAAAAAAAATTAGGTATTTTCTTTATTTACATGTAAATTTCTCCTTTCCCAGTTTCCCCTCCAAAAAACAAACAAACAAACAAACAAACAAACAAACAAAAACAACAAGAACAAACCCCTGTTGCCTCCTCCCTCCCCATGCCTGCCATCCCACCCTCTCCCACTTATTGGCCCTGGCATTCCCCTACACTGGGGCACAAAACCTTCACAAGGCCTAGGTCCTTTCCTCCTATTGATGATTGAATTTGCGATCCTCTACTATACACATGCTGCCAGAACAATCAGTCCCACCCTGTATAGTCCTTGATTGGTGGTTGGGTCCCTGGGAGCTCTGAGGGTATTAGTTAGTAATTGTTCGTCCTAAGGGGCTACAAACCCTTCAGCTCCATAGAACCTTTCCCTAACTCCTTCATTGGGGACCATGTACTCAGTTCAATGAATGGCTGTGAGCCTCTACATCTGTATTAGTCAGGTATTGTCAGAGCCTCTCAGGAAATAGCTATATGCTTGTCTTTCCTTCAGTCTCTGCTCCATAGTTAATCTCTGCCACTCCTTCTGTGGGTATTTGGTTCCCCCTTTTTAGGAAAGAATGAAATGTCCACCTTTTGGTCTTCCTTCTTCTTAAGTTTCTTGTAGTTTGTGGGTTGTTCTTCCTGTATTCCAAACTTCTGGGCTAATAACCACTGATCAGAGAATGCATACCATGTGTGTTCTTTTGTGATTGGGTTACCTCACTCAGGATGATACTCTCCAGATCCATCCATTTCCCTAATAATTTCATAAATTCATTGTTTTTAATAGCTGAGTAGTACTCCATTTTGTAGATGTACCACAGTTTCTGTATCCATTCTTCTGTTGAGGGACATCTGGGTTGTTTCCAGTTTCTGGCTATTATAAATAAGGCTGCTATGAACATGGTGGAGGATGTGTCCTTATTACATGTTGGAGCATCTTCTGGGTATATGCCCAGGAGCGGTATGGCTGGGTCCTCTGGTAGAACTATGTCCAATTTCCGGAGGAACCGCCACACTGATTTCCCGAGTGGTTGTACCAGTTTTGGTCTCCTTTTATATTGTTTCAGTTATTCCTGGGAATTGTTTAAGGTAAGATGTCTAGAAGGGCACTGCAATATCTAAAAAGCGTCTTTGGGGGAGGGAGAACCACATGAAGATTCAAGGAATCAGGTGCCCTTTTTTTCCTGATAGAAACTGAAAGAGAATTCTTTTGCTATTCAGTTATGTCTAGATCCTTTAGTGGTACTTGCTGAACGTTCCTTTGAACCACACTCAGTGGCACAGGTTGCTTGCTAATGTTCTACAGTGCTGAGGTATCAGGGACAGAAGACCCAGAGAGTAAGTAGCTTTCTAAGTCAGTGCAAAGGCACTACCACACATTTCTTGTTCACAAATTTCAACGTGTCATTCAGGATGCACCAAATTATACTTTAGTAACAAAACCTCCCAAATTCTAATGACTTTATGTATTAAGATTTTTTTTTTAATTTACACTATGCCTTTACTTTGACTTGGTCAGACTCTTACCTCTAGATACTCTGAAATTTTTATCTATCCTTCCCATAGAGGGTAAAGACACTAAAATACTAGCTTTCAAGTGTATTCATTTAATGGAGGCACATTACACATAACCTCCTGATTCTTTGGCCAAATATATCATATATCCAAACCTAATTTCAAGGGGAAAGAGAAGTTAGTCTGCCATGTTCCAGAATTCTCACACCTAATACAAGCATAAGCTATAGAAGGATCTTTAATAGTATTATTAATAAGTGAGGCAATTTGACCCTAGGAAACATTTACCAATGTCTGGAAATAGTCTCGATTGTCAGAATGCAGGGTCAAAAGCCAGAGACACCGAAACATCCCATGGCACACAAGACAACACAATGAACTACCTAGCTCAGACTTGTAGCCACTCAGAAAACCTGCATGTGGATCCTGGATTTCTTAGCCATTTTATACAGAGGAAAACCCATACTCATATAAAAACTGGGACATGTGAGATTTAGCAATTTAAACTGTGTAATATTGGTGAATTGGTAAACTAGACCAATAGGGTAATGAAACCCAATGGAAAATTTAAGCACAGTAATATTTGAAAATTGCAGAAATGATATTAGATTGTCTATTTGTGTGTGAACTATGGAACAAAGGTGCACGTTAACCTCATGTCATTTCCAAATGGAAATTGGAATAAATTCCAGATGGATTAAAATTGTGAAAGCACAAAAGGTAAATGAAAACTGGTTTCAGAATAAGATTGAAGCCTATTTTTATGACTAAAAGGTTGAAAAAGATCTTTAAAACAATAAGCTTTTAGAGCACAATATTTTAAGGAAGAGGCAGAAAGAGCTTAAGAGCCAAAGGGGATGGAGGATAACAAAACAAGTTTCTAAATTAACATGAGCAAAGCTTATATGAATTCATAGAGTCCAGCAAACGCAGGGGCTGCATGCCTTTACACCAAGTCCTCTGAGCTTAGAGTATGGCTGTCAGATTAGTGTTTTTGTGGGAATTATGAATGTGAATGTGCAAACTAGTGGATCTATGATTCTTCTGACTTCTCGTGAGTTCTTTTCCTTCTGTTTGTTTGTCTTGTCTAATTTCAATGTGATATTTTATATTTTATTTTGTTTCACTTTAAAGAAAGAAAGAGTGGATGGATGAAAACATAGCCACTTAAGTGAAGGTTAATAATGGAATTGTTGTTTATACCTGATAGAGGGAAAAAAATCAGTTTTCTCCAATTGAGTGATGCTGGGTATATCAACCACTTCCAGGCTGGCCGCATATCTTTGTGTTCACATGTATCAATCAATATATAATGGACTCCACAGGTTGTGTGTGTTTGTTTGGTTGTAGTTTTATGTTTTTTTTGTTTGTCTGTTTTATTTCCTTTTTTGGTATTGTTTTATTGAGGGGTTTTATTGTTGTGCTATGGGGTCTTTGTCTTTTGAGAAATAACTTAAGGTTGGTTGAGTAGAGAGGGGGAGAGGATCTGGAAAGACTGGTGAATGGAAAAATATCAAAATATATTTAAATTAAAATTGTTTTAAATAATAAAAGTATAACAAAATATTTGAATATTTGAATTAATTTGTGGGAGGATTTCATAATGAGCACAATGAACTTTGATCATATTTACCCTACTCTCCCCAACTTTCCCTAGATCTACTCTCTCTCTCTCTCTCTCTCTCTCTCTCTCTCTCTCTCTCTCTCTCTCTCTCTCGATAATGGATGGAAGTCCAATTTGTGTTGCCTACATATTCATAGTTGTGAACTGTATACTGATGGCTAACAGGGACCACATGCTTCTTCTAATAGCCACTTCCTGTCAATATTTCCTCAGATAGAGGTGGAGACTCCTCTGCCTCTCTCTACTTGATGCTGGAATGTTTATCGGTTTGATATTGTGCAGGAAACCACAACTGCTGTGAGTTTATGGGTGTAGGCTCATATGCTTGAATGCTTAGTTACCAGGGGAGAGGCACTATTAGAAATTATGATCTTGTTGAAGGAATTGTATCACTAAGGATGGGCCTTGAACTTTTAAAAGCCCATGTGAAACCAAGAGTCTATCTCTCTGCCTGTGTATCAGGACATATTTCTCAGTAACTGTTCCAAGGGCTGCTTGAGTGCCACCATATTTCCTGCTATAAAGATAATGGACTAAACCTTTGAAACTGTAAGCAAGCCACCAATTGCATGCTTTATTTCAGAAGAGTTGCCTTGGTTGTGGGTGCCTTTTCAAAGCAATAGAACAGTGACTGAGAGAGTAGCAGTCTTGTATCCAGAGGACACGGTTTCACCCCATTCTTGATCCTTCCAAATCTCTGATCATTCCATCACATCTTCTGTGATGGTCTCCGTACCTTGAGGAAGTAGGTCTGATATGGATATCTCACTTATGGCTGAGCACCATGTGTGATGTTCACTGTAGCATTGTTTAAGATACCAACGAATCGAAAACAATATGTAGGAAGGGAAATGATTAACGATGTACACTTGTGATATGGAATCTTATGCTTCCATGAAAAAAAATTTGGATTGATTTGTAACATGATACTGTACATAGTCATATAATATATATAATAGTTACCTTGTGATACACACTATGTTGTATTAGTATATTATGTAATGAATGTATTCATGCAGAATATTCATTAGTGAAAAATTAATTTACTGAATCAAATATCAAAGAAACATAGGCACAATAATTACCTCTCTTCAGCAACCATGACAGTAAATACATTGCACAAAATTTTCAAGGATAAGATCTTCAAGACTGATATAGAAATGATGTTTACCTTTGATAGTATATGCAATGAGAAAGTAATACGTTAATGTTTGAAGAGGGTATTGTTACTTTGAAAATAATATATTTTATTACTTATATATTTTAAAAAGTAATTCACAACAAATAGTCACCTTAGATTTTCACTAGAGATGGTCAGTTCTTTTACCCCCTAATTCTCAAAAACTCAGTAATGTTGGCTAACTCCAAAAATTTAAGCTTTCAGCTAACATTCCAGATGGTTTTGCTATACTATGCATATTCAACACTCCAGTAAATCATCCTGAAGATAGCAAGTAACTGTTCAAAGTGAATTCCAAACATTCACTGTTTTGGAATAGTTAGGATTAACTTTACATGGTCTACCACTAGTGTTAGTTTGAAAGTATCCACATTATTTTACAAGTAAGAAAAACAATATGAGAAAAAGGCAGACAGAAATTTTTTTAAATTATCTTTATTATATATAAAGAAGATATTAGAAGATATGTCTGCCTATGGACCATTTATTTTCATAATTTTAAACTACAGAATTAAACAGATTTTTCAGTTGCAACTAGCAAGGACTTGCTTTCACCTTGTGGAAGTACATGTGTGCTGTTCAACCAGATTCACTCCTAGAGTAACATAGCTACTCAACATATTCCTGCATTTATCAAAAAGTACTTTTTGTTTTCCTGAAATGTTGTGAGTGAAAGATTATGGAGAAGCCAGCAATGTTACTATAGTTATGATCCTTCTGCATTAAAAAACATTTCAGAATTGACATGATAGAACCCTAAAAAAATACAATGATTTGAGGTAAAACCAGTCAAAGCAGAGATACACTTGAAGTGTAATCTCTACTGTTTGGATCCATCAACTGTTCAAGTTGATGCATGATGCTTTAAGTAATATCTTTCTCCATATTGTATTAAAAGTAAATCAACACTTTTAAGAATGACATTATTGATAGATTAAAGATACTTAGTTTTCAGTTCCTACTGTATCTATGACATTTGTGGTCTCCCAAAACAAAGTTGTTTTATTCTGGCCTTAACCACAACCTTTCTGGCCAGTAGCACTCAAAGACAAGATCAAAATGTATTATGTATTTATACTCAGAGATATGGAATTTCTGTTAGTACCTCCATGTCTATAGTCCTGGCTGAGATACTAGGTAATCAATAGTACATAGCAAAGTTCTCCCATAACCCAAATTGGTATACTACTACATATCCTCTACTTGGGAATGAGCTCATCTGACATGAGCAATCCCTAGATGGGTTCAGGAGCCAGAAAAGTCCTACCTAGCCTTTCAACTAGGAAAATTTGTAAACAGCTGGTTTTTGTGGTAGCTTTGTAGCAAAAGCCAAATGATACTGAGTGGTAGCTTTTTAGTTTCTTCATATACACTTCTAATATGGAAACTTTGAAGCTTCATACTGAAAAAAAGTTATATCTGTTTCAAGTATCAATCTTTATGCAAATCAGATAAAAATTTAGAGTCCCATTGTTTCTAAATCTCTCTAGAGTTTATTCATTCGGTTTGCTTTCCCAATGCTCAGCTCTCAAATTCCATGTGCAGACATATTTGATAAGGGACTTCTCCTGTGTGGCTAAGTAATGAATGGGCAGTCAATCTATATAGTAACTATACTGAGATAAGGGCACTGTGAGAAACCTATTCATTGCCCTAAGGATGGTGCCCAAGGACAATACTGAGAAATACCTTGAGACCCAGGATGAAACTGGGTACACTGAGTAACCAAAGCTTTAAGGGATTTCTTAGATGTGAAGATGCAAATATCAACCATCCATGATGTTTTTATCAAGGACTAGTTTGCAGTGTACTTTGGTGGATACTACATCTACAAACACAAAGGATTTGGTTGTTTACATGAGTTTATCTTTAAAGAAATAAAAATGTGCTTCCTTCAGGATTTGGTACAACTTTACCAGTAAGTAACTGGATAGTATTTAACTTTGAATTCAAAGGTGTTGAGTCATCTCAAACAGGAAAGAGTAGCCACCTGTTTTCCAGTTCAGACAGATGGCCCAGCCTCTCTCTGCTTTTCTACTCTGAACTCCACCAGTTGACATCACTAACGGTTCAGAGGCACGAAGAATGAAAGGCACAGCCAAGGATTCCATCATCCCTCTCTTCCATTCTTCTAAACCTCCCCTCCACTTTGGAGGTCTTTGTAAGAATACCATAAACCTTCAATAATATATGCTCTTGCTCACACCCAAAGCTAGTTTAAGATCTGCTCTGTGACAAACAAATAAGGAAACAAGACAAACAACCCTCCCTGATTCTAAACAAAATAACACAAATCTTCCCAGGGAGATTAGGATAAAGCATTTGAAGTCTTCTACTCAGTTTTATGTTAAAAAACATTAGACAGCTCATAAAAGACCGAATGATAAAAGCATATTTCATTGACAAAGCCAGTCTATGAAGTAAAAACATTTTGTTCCTGCTGAGGAACTCCAGTGTACTTCTCACACATCTGCACCAACATAAAGCCATCAGTTTTGAACTGGTACTTTAATGAGTTCTAAAGTTGTTCGTTCAGCCTGAAGTTAAGGGCAGAGGCATCCATGCTGTCTATTTGCAACAGTGTGGTTGTCATTACAGGAATATGCCCAGTGCTTTAACATTTCTATTTCTAAAAGCAAAGTGAATGGAAACCAGAGGGCCATACTACACACATGTACCAAGAAATGCAGCTGGAGATTTTATCATTTTTGTGACTTGCTAAGGATGATCACCTTACTGGCAACATTGTCATTAAGGTCTTAGATGGTGCATGCATTTTCTATGAGGAAGGAAATAGTGTGTAGTCAAAGACTTGTTTCTTTTAGGTGATGCACTGGAAGGATTATCTAATTTGGTACTAGGGAAATCCTACATCTTTGCATAACAACTCTATTTTTTGTCACTTAAAATTGCTGTGAAATCTTCATGACTTGAATATAGCTGGCACATGTGGTCAGAGCACTGGAGAGACTGAGGTAGGATGATCATGAGCCTTGAAGGAGAAGGAAGAGGAGAAGGAAGAGGAGGAGGAGGAAAAGGAGAAGGGGAAGGAGGAGGAGGAAGGGAAGAGAGTAGCAGAGGTGGGGAAGTGGTAGTGATGTTGTTTACTGCCATTACACACTAGGCTAGGAGATCTTCAGACTTGAGCTTTCAGTAGTGAAAAGAAATGGTGTGGATATATAGAGGTGTGCATTTGTCAACACTTATCAGAGTGAATACTTCAAATCTGCACATATTTTTAAACGAGAGAAATAAGGCCAAATATGAGTCATATCTCATAAGCCCTTAAAGGATGTGGTAGCATTTAGATTTCATATATTTCTTATATGCAAGAAGCAAAATAGCTAGAGGTTTGCAGGTAAATGAATGCTTATAGAAAATGCTGCCAGTGGTATGGTTGAACTTGTACTGTAGCTTGGCAACACCTGAAGGGTGGAGAAGGTTCAGCCTGTCTATAATGCACCAGAACAGGCTCCTGTGGTGGCTGAGGTACTAGCAGTAGAGACGACTTATGCTATGCTGTCTAGACTCCACAGAAAGGTGAGAAGAATTTGGGCCCAGCAGTAGGCCTGACTGCCATCACTCCACATTTAGACAGGCAAAGTGACATGCTGAGCCTGGAACATGAATGCCTGGCTCCTGGAACTCCTGAAATGCCACCTGACCCTCAGACATTCCCAGTAGGGGTAGGTGTGGCTCTGCTTTATGGCTACATTGCTCTCTGTGTGTCAGTATTGCCCTTTCTCCCCTCCCCCCCCCCCCCCCGCAGTGCTAGTCTGTCTTGTGACACTAATTTCTGGCTTCTTCCTGGAGAACCTGATTAGTGACAGTTTCTAAGAACTTGACTGTTTTATGTGTTCACAATGTCCACAAAGATGTCTTTCAGGAACTGCTTCCTATAATCGTCTGTGGGTTCTTAGTCTAGATATCTTAGGCAGCCCGAATCTTCACCACACTGTGTTCCTGGAATTCTTTGAGTTCTGACGACTTCTCTGGTCCTTAGCTCCATCTTGTATAAAATAAGTAACAATTAACCAGGTGAGATATTATAGATCATGTCTTGTAATTCAATGGTAAAACTACCTAGACATTTTAAAAGTGATTGGAGAGCTCTATTGAGAGCATTCCCTGGATGTGTCCTCCTCTGATTCCTTCTCTGGCTATTGGCTATTTCTCACTGGTCATCCCTATATGGCAAAATAGAGAAGACACTCGGGAGACACAGAGGATGTGGCTGACCTTCACCACTTTGCAGATCTACTCACACAGAGATGACTATGTTCAGTTTTTAACTCTTCCCTCCTCTTTAGACATTCAGTCTTCACTGGGATGATCCTCAGTGGCTTCAGGTCCCTGGCTGACTTGCCCATTTTCCCCCTGAGTCCTAGTCTTTACCCCTGCTCTGTCCTTGAGGGAAGGATGTCCCACATCCCTATGTCTACCAACACTTTCTCTGCTCCACACCTGTCCCTTGACAGAGGAGCCTTCTACACATCCTTTGGATCTTAGCTACAAAGTTATATCTCCAGGGAATTTTATCCTGACCACAAGTCATGTCTTCTACCTACTTGCAATATTCCTGTGAGCTATCCTTAGAGGGAGCTGGGGCGGCAGTTGTGCTTCTAGAAATAATATATAATATAATATAAAATACAACGTATAACATATATAATATATAATGCTACACTGGAGAGTGGCATTGAACCCATATCTATCATTGAAAAAGAAAGCTTTTGGAAAATTCTTTTAGGTTAATATTTGCGGCATATTTCTTGACTGTGTCCTAGAATGAATGGACATACAATAGATAATTGTTAGATCAAACATAATTTAGAATCTTGGCTTTAAAATCTCTACACAATATTAGCAAGAAATATCAAATCCTACACAATCTAACTTGCAGTTTATATTTCTCCAAAGGCTTTCTCCTTTTCTAAGGAGAGGAGGAAGCCATAACCATATGCTGACCCATCCTGAGGTACTTGCAATATTGGGCTTTAAGTTATTGAGACTCTTCTCCAGAAGAACTGGGATTTACATCTCCACAGGAATCTGGTCGGGCTCTGTCACTGCCTTGGCAAACACAACAAGTCCTGTATTACTTTTCTCTTCTCAGTGTTCTAGTGCTGTGAAGAGACACCACAGTAATGACAACTCTTATAGAAGACAGCATTTAATTAGGGCTGGCTTACAGTTTCAGAGGGTTAGTGTTAGGATAAAATGCTGATGGGTAGGGTTACCTATGGTGAGCCCCTGCAAAGGTGTGATGCTGAGAAATTGCTCCACACAACATGATCTATTGTATCTGGTTTATTGGGGGAGGGGAGAGAGAAAGGGGGCATGAGGGAGAGATAGAGCCAGGCAGGCAGATAGACAAGGAGACAAAAAGAAGTGCTGGATGAGGGAGAGAGTAGGGAGGAAGAGTAAGAGGAACAGGGAGAGAAACATATCTGGGGTAGTTGGGGACCATTTGTGTGTGTGTGTGTGTGTGTGTGTGTGTGTGTTCAGTAAACCCCTGGCGCATCTGGCAGAAGCAGGTGATGACATTAGTTGGTGCTTGGACCCTGAGGGAAGGCCAGTGGGAATGCCTGATGCTAACAGTTAATCCATTATCAGAAGGATAATGACAGGGAGCATGGTGGTATGCAGGTAAATATGCTAGCTAAGAGTTCTACATCTAGAGCTGAATGCAGCAGGAAGAGAGAGCCATTGAACCCCCAAAGCCCATCCCTCATGATGTAGTTTCTCCAATAAGGCTACACTTATTCTGACAAATAGAACAGTTCCTTAAGCCTTCAAATACATAAGCCTATGGGGACATTCTTATTCAAAACACCACAACTTAGTCTCAGGCTAAACAAGCAGCTTTTGTATTACATTTCTGGGAGCCTCACATAAGCCATGTCAGTTAAGATGTTCTAATTGGCATTCTCAGCTGAACTTAGACTTCTACCTGGAAAAATTATTTTCTCCAAGAAGCCAGATAAATAAGTAAAGCTGTCCAGGATTTAATCAGACCACCCCAGACACTACCTAAATACTACCATGTAGCTCACATCAATACTGCATGGAGCAAAAGCGTCTTCCGTCTGAGCCCAGCCCAGATTCCTGGTCCAGATAATAGTATGAAGTATTCAGATGCTTAGGGTTTGGAACACTTGTTTGGTGAAGTGGTTACCTGAGCAACAATTAACCAGAGAGGCCCCCTGAAAGTTGCTTCCTCAGTGATTTTTGTCTTGCTCATGATGTCAGTTCATCTTGGTACAATGTTCTCACCACTCAAGAAAATAAATGTCTGAGTTCCAAAGTCCTGCAATGGCCAGGCTCACCATCCACACCTACAATCTCAGCACTTGGGGGCCTGTGGACCTTAGGAGCAGGAGTTCAAATGCCAGCCTGGGCTACCGTGTGAGACCATTTCTCAACAGACAATAGGAGCTCGGCAGCTCAGCAGCAACAACGATAGTCCTCTCATTCAAAGGTTCAAAAGAAATCTCTGACAATGAAATTCCCCTGTCATTTATTGGCAAGGTATAGTGTATTAAAAACAATCTTTTCCTAAGGGCAGATGGCTCCTGCCATATGAACCACTGTTTTAGACAAACATTTAAGTGTGATGTCTTCGACCTTGGTACAGCTTTAACTTTGAACACAAAACCTATTGCTCATTATACAATGATAAAGATCCTTCAGTGCCACGTGTTTAAAATAGTTGACAGCATGAAGTGGAATGCTCAATGGACCTTTTTTTGCATAGACATGCCTTCCTTTTTTTGGTACCCATTATCCTCACATCTTGCTGTGATAACCAATGACTTATCAAATATGCCTACAATTCTCTTGCATCAAAATCACCATGAAATCTGCTTCCACTGCACATTATCTGACCAGATACTACTCATGAGTTGGGGTTCCAAGGAATTCCAAGGAGGGCTCAAGACTCAATATTGGTCACAGGCGTCCAGGTGATCATATCCTTGAATCACCAACTGTAAGGACATTGTTCTATCTTTGCTTTCACCAAGCCCCTTCCATTATCAGTATATATGGCTTAGTTCAATCTCCTCACTCTTCTATTTTTTTCCCAAGACAGGGTTTTGTGTGGCTAACACTGGCTTCCAATTCACTCTCTAGCCAAGGGTGACCATGAACCCTTGGTCTTCTAGCCTCATTCCCCAAAGTGTTGACATCAACACTTCAAATGTGATTCATTATTTTCCTGTAGCAGTTTTCATCTGCCGTAGATTCAAAATATGTCTTATCTCTTCACTCCCTGATTCCTTTTGGCTTCCTTGGTTTCTTATTGTTAACTGACCAATCAAAGATGATCAAATATAATATTTATCCCTATCAGTTTCTTTTTAAAGAAATCTATTTTTAAGGAACTAAGTGTCTAAAAGACCAAAGACTGTTTTAGACTGAACAATACTAAAGAGACATGACAAACAAATGTCATGTGGACTAGCTCCTTTTGTTTTTAAAGACATTTTGGGGACAAGTTGTGCAATGCAAATTGTAAATGGATGAAACATGCTGAAGTTAGTTTCTGATTCTGGTGCCTGTGTTGTGATTCAGCTGGACATGCTCGTCTAGGGAAATACATTTTCAAGTATTTGCCAAAAAACTTAATAAACTCTTCTTAACAGAATTGGTTGTTTCTATTAGATATTTTCTTTCTCTAAGGTGTTATTACTGCAGCCATTTGAAACACAGAAAGGCAAAACCCTTCACTTCCCGTCTCCAGGTAACTAATCATTGGAACATTTTCCTCCCTGTTGTTTCAATTAGCTGGAATGTGAGCTGCCTGACACTGCTTTGCCCTTCCTCTGAATATTTTGATATTTGTATTCCATTTATCAGAACACACCTGTGTCCTTTTCACACAATCTGGTAAATATTATAATATTCAGGTCTCTCAGTGGCATTGATGCAGAACTGAACCCGGCCAAGCCAATCAAGACTTAGAAGGAGTAGGTTGCAGAAAGCAAGAGGATGTGTCTTTGGCCACCTGAAATAATACACAGAGCTCATGTTGCATGTGGAATTCATTATATATTTCTAGGTCCGTTCACGATCAGTTTTCCTACCATACTCCCCCACGAAAATTAGGGATCTGGTTGAGTTCACTCACAAGCCCTGCTTCCATTTTTCAAAGAGCAGGTATTGATCACTGCCATAGTTCAAAGTAGGGTCCTGAGTGGTGAGGTGGGAGTGGAAACCTTTCATAGCAGTAGGGAATGAAGGGAGGAGCCCACCTGGCAGCTGGGAGGCTTGAACTCCAGGTAATGTAGAATATGTTGTGATTTATGAACTGTACTGCTAGACTGTAGGGAAAGTGGGGAACAATTTTATATTTCTCCAAATAGTGTGATTTCATTAGACCTTAACCATTGCTCCGTGCTATATCAAATATTTACATTGCCTCTCTAAACATACATTATATACTGTACAGTCTTTACAATATTTACAAGATTCTTTTTTTAAAAAAAAATGCTGCATATCGTATATTATTTCTGTCTGTTTTTCTTTCCCTGGAAGCAGGAAGAGCTGAACTGAAGTCAGTTTAAAGTAGTAATAAGAAAGGAGACTGTGTTCTCGATGGTCTTGTTCTCACCTGCCTTTTGGGTACAGAACTGGGTTGCTAGAGGGAGTGAATGACCATGAACTGTGTTGCTAGAGGGAGTGAATGACCATGAAGATTCGAGGGAAAAACCAAACGTACACACATTTGTATGGTTTGATCTTCAGAGACATCCAAATATCTCTGTGTTGAATCCTTGTTCCCGTAAATGACAATATTGGCAAGTTATGCAAATTTTGAGTTTAGCCCAATGAGCAATAATCTTTGGATCATTGGAGGAGGGTCCTTACAGGGGATTGAGAGAGTCCAGGTTCTTTTCTATTTCCTTGCTTCCCAGCCATGAAGTAAGCAGCTCTGTTCTGCCAGACCTGATTGTCCAAAAACAACATGATCGTGGACTGAACTTCTGAAACCGTGAATGAAAATGATGTTTTTTTTTACTCTAAGAAAAAGCTGACTAACATAGCATCCAAATTTCAGTGAAAGGAGGAAAACATGCATATGTACATGATACATACTCCACTTAAGATAGAATAAAACATGAATAACTTCTTAGAAGATGGATTCAGCATATACTGCATACTCTCTACCCTGAACAAATAATCAATATATCCTTGCCTCAGTGTAGGTTCAGAGACATGTCCATGTGATGAAGCTGAAATACAAGTATAAGAACTGAGGTGCTGTCTGTGAAAAGTTAGGGTTAGAAATACTACCAGAATTGTTTTAGTCTTAAAGATTTATTTATTTCATTTTGTTTATGTATATATGTCTTTGTCTGAATATTTGTATGTGCACTGTAGGTATAAGGTACCCAAAGGAGGCCAGAAGCAGGCATGGAACCTCTTGGGAGTGGAGTTACAGACAGTTGTGCTGTGATTTGAACCCAATACCTCTGCAAGAGCAGCCAGTATTCTTAACTGCTGAGCTATATCTCCAGTACTGTGAATGGAATACATACAGGATTTGAAGAAAATATAATTTCTAACTAAGTTGTCCGAAAGATTATGTCTCTCCAAAGCCATTAAATGTTTTATATCATTTGGAATAAATACTTTGACATGGGTGTTATGTATATACATCACCAAGTATCTGGTTGATTTTTTTCTTTTAAAGTCAGCCATGAGAATGTTTTGTCTGCATGATTCTAATCTGGTTTGAAGCTACCCAGTCAGGGTACAAGCTTGGTTCACATTCTTTGGAATGCACAGCACCAGCTTTCTAGATTGTAAGGAAAGAAGACTTCATTTGCAGAAACTATGGATAGAGGTTTAGAGTTCATTAAAATCCATTTAACACTGAGTCAGATGTCAGCATACTTTGAAGGAGGCCTCTTAGTTAATGTATACAAAAAGTTATCAGCTCTTCTGATAAGTCAAAGAAACCAAACACAGAAACCCATTAGAACGTTTTCAGCCTTCAGCTGACAGCCAGGCTTTCAGAAATGTTATACATAAATTAGAGCGAGATTGAGAGAAAAAAATAGCATTTACAGAAGGACCTTTATTTAGAGTCCTCACCTGGAGACAAAAATACTGACTACTCTTAAATGACTAAAGTTGTGACCTTTTTTCTCTAGGGCGTTTGGTGTTTATAGTATATATAGCAGAGAGAATCTTCACCACCATACCATGTTCCCACATCCATATAGTGTGTGACTTAAGACTCCCCTTATCAAAGTAGTTCCCTGACACCAGTGTGGAAATGCTGTTATATAAGTTTTGCAGCTCCGATAGTCTGGCTAGACCTAAGAATAACATTTAGAGTCTTTAGAGTAATGTTTCTCTTAAATGAATGTGCAAGAAGTGAAAGGCTTTAATCTCTCCTAAGTATCCTCCACGCTGACAACCAAGGGTGATTCAGATGGTTTTCATAGTTAGCTGGAGAGGGGGTTAGATAAGGAAAATTGATTGAGCCCAGGACAGAACCAGTCCAGTGGATGATCTTTCCACATCAAAGGCAGATATAGGAAGGTACAGTGTTCCCTTGAATGGAGAGCAACTGAAACACTATTAAGTTATCAGAACAAAGTTTGATAAAATATTCAAAATAAGCTTGATTGTCAGACATTAAAAATAAGGGGAAAAAGTCAGTTATACATATGACCATGCCAAGGCCTCTATGATTAGCAAATTCAAAATCATGCCTTTAGGTAATTGAATGGTTTGAGCTCCATCTAAAACTTGTGGCTAAAAGCCAAGTAAATGCCAGAGAGTATCTTTAAAGCTAATAATTTTTGTTTCAGCTCGCTGATTTTTAGCTATTCTTTCTGCTGATAATTAGGCAGCAGAACTTGTTTTGTCTGGTAAGGGGAATTCTAACACAGCCCAGGAACTCACTCTCCATGCAGAGGGAACTCTCCCATTTGTATGGCTTCTTGATTGTAGGTGGCTTACTTGCCTTGTTGATCTAAAAGTCAAATGAAATTATTTGAGTAGGAGTTGAAAGAAAGGGAGCCAAGTTAGAAGCATTAAATTTCTTTCTTTTTTTCTTTGTTTCAACTTTTAAAAGACATTAAACTAAATTGCACTAAGTACAGTAACAGCTATATTTTATGAATTCCTACTATTTGCCAAATATTATTTTTATTATCTTTATGAGTCTCTATTTCACTGTTAGTTTATTTAATCTTCACAATGATCCCAAGAAACAGACACCGTTTCTAATACTGACTTTACAGAAATGGAAACATCATCTTGGAGAAAGATGACAGCTTGTCTGAAGTCATGGTCAACTAAAGAAGGTACCAAGATCAGAGTGCAACTGGATGACACAGCATATTGTATTAACCTATGCATTTAAAATAGCCTTGAGACAGTCCAGTATCAAAACCCCTTGCTCACCAATAATACAAATTCACTCAGAAAAATGAAAAGTTGGGCATTGTAAAAGATTGATAATGGGGTTGGTTACAACTGTTATATGGAAATTGCTACATATAGAAAGAACAAAAGGTCAAAAGTAAAGCATAGTAGGGAGTGACTGGAAGGGAGCTGAGGCAGTCCTATGAAGCCCGGACTTCTAGGCAACATTGACTACCGCACGGGTCATTTTCGGGAATGAACAAAAGAAAGAAAGGAAAGAATGCAGGTAGAGTCAGCTGTGTGCCCTTTTCCTGAGTCCTGACCACCAGAATGGAGCCTTTTCTCCTCAGGTTAGGAGCTGAGGGAAACATTTAAAGTGACATTGCTTCAACATCTATGGCTCTCCCTTTGGCCTCTTGGCATTTGTTATTGGATATCTGTCTGTTAGGAAAATAGTCTTTGAGTGACTATTACAGATATTATATTATAAAATAGATAAAGCAACATAGTTTGGATCAAGTTTGCCCTCACCCAAAATAAAGATGTTGTTTTAGACTATTGGAGACATGATTGGATTTGTCACAAGGAGAGCTAGTGGCTGCTTCAGCCTTGTCATGGACGGCATGCTTGATTTTTCTGAAAATTCCCTCAGTACCTTTATTTCTAATGTTTCTACAAATTATACTAAAAAACTAGTTTCCCTTAGCATTGCACACTTGCAGTGTCAGTTCATCTAATGAATGACACTCTTGCCTCCCTTTTCCCCTTGGTTAAGAGGTAGGCCATACTCTCTCTCTGTGTTCTGGAATGTTATAGCGACACATGCCATGATCTTTCAATAAAGTTACAAAATGCCCCTTACCAGACTATCTGCCTTCTTTATATTAAGTGAAAGACCAAACAGGAAAAAGTTATACATTTTAAACATTTTCTACTAATTAAAATTCTAGCAATTTAAGTTGTAAAGTTATATATTTAGCTAAAATGTGCATATACGCAAAGTGTAAAGTTATTTCACCAAATTGGCAGTGGATTTCAATTCTATTGTTCTAACTTATTTGAAGGTGTGGTTGGCCGTTAGCCTGACTTGGCTTCATTAAAGTAGCTTGGGCATCTAATTTTTCAGATGCCAGATCCCTGCATTCTTTGGGGTGCTCCTCTTTCTTTCTTTCTTTCTTTCTTTCTTTCTTTCTTTCTTTCTTTCTTTCTTTCTTTCTTTCTCTCT
>JADRCD010210733.1:59068-84691 GCA_019843815.1 Montemys delectorum
CTTTCTTTCTTTCTTTCTTTCTTTCTTTCTTTCTTTCTTTCTTTCTTCCTTTCCCTTTCCTCCTCTCTCTGTTTCTTTCTCTCTTTGATTCTTCATTTTCTCCACCCTCCTATGAAAAGAAGAAAGGGAACCAAACCATTCTGTAGCACAGAGCAAGGCTCTGGAATATTGAGGATGCCACATGCATCCACTAAAGTATGGCTCCTTTCTTTTCTTATGACGGATTTCAGAGAGTTATTAGGAGCTTTACTCTGGTCAATACTCTTTCTTGGGACTTACATGCTCCATTTCAGCTCTAGTCAACTTGTTATTTTCAGCCACAATTGTTTCCACATGGTGACTGTAGGTCAAATTCATCAAACAGTACAGTCTTTCCATTTGCTGACTGAAACCAGGATTCTCAACAGAGCTCACATGACTATTATAAATGAAAAGTGTGTGTGTATCTCAGTCTTTAATTATAGAGAGGAAGATGGTGAACAGTTTGACTATCTTTTTCACATTCAAATATGACTTTATATTTGGGAAAATTAAATGTAACCATGATTTCATTGTCTAGATTCTGGAAAGGAAAATTATAACATGTATTTGAGGAATAATATGTAATGTTAAAATTCACAGATATACTTGACTAAATCTTGGTATTTTCATTAACATTCAATTTGACTTGACTAATTCTATCTAGTCAAAGACTTGATGGGCCTATCTACAGGGATTCTATCTCTATGCTCACATACTGTGATATACAGTTGGAACATGTGGAAGAGGCGTAACCTATCTTCAGAGAGGGAACATGAGAGATGTGGCTCCAAAGAAGAGTGTCATGACCACTCCTGCAGCCCAGTTAAGCATGCAACCAGAATGACGAGCTTCAAAAACCCTTTGCCAGAAATAAAAAGAAAGAACTATGATTTAAATGCCAAGAATGGGAGGAAGTCTTTTCTGTACAAAAGATATTTAAAAGCAACCCAAATGGAATTGATGTACGATACCTTGAGGGTAGTAGATATATTAGTGGGTTTACCAAAGGCTATATCTTGAGATATCATCCAAAGCAGATTAATAATCCAAATCACAATTGCTAAGCTAGCTACTTTGTAGACAGTATCTATCCTAGGGAAGTGATGCCTGTCAGGGGCTTGTAAAGTTGGTTGTTTATCTAGTTCTATTTCTGTCTTGGAATTTTTTTGCTTGGTAATGGATAAATGTACAAAAATATTGTACAAAGGAAGAATAAAATCCAGTGTGAATTTCCAAGGCTTCAGATATATAGACTTTGTATTATGGAGTTAATTTTGTTGTGTGATATTTTTTTTAGTTACACACACATACACACACACACACACATATAATATATAATGTATAAATATAAGATATGAGATATAACATAAAGTATATGATACATGATATTATCTAAGACATATGATCTGTGATCTATGAAATATGAAATGTGAACTATGAAATGTTATGTGATATGTGATATATGATATATGCATAGGATATTATATATAACTATATTAAATTACATTACAGTATTATTAATATACTAATATAATATGTTAAAATAGTTTTATTAAGTAACAATAAAACAATTATATTAAGTATAGTAACTAACTATATTAAATTATATTAAATTTTATATTAAAAATAAAGTAAAATTGGTATATTAAACAATATATATTTATTTACATATATATTACATATTATATGTATATATTAAAGTTATGAAGTTTAAAATGGGGGTATGACTGGAACCTGGTAGAGAGAAAGACTCTGCTTCTTTACCATGATTGGAGCAGATTTCGACCAGAATGGAGGAAGAAACCGCGTGAGGGCTTTAAAGGTCAGTGTTAATTATTTTGCCACTTGAGGCCACTCATTATGAGTTTTCTGAACTTACCTTAGAAAGCAGGAAAGAAGGCTGGAGAGCTGGCTCGGCCACTAAAGGCTAGGCTCACAATCCAAAATATGAGAATGGAGGAGAGGAAATGTATGTGGAAGCATCCAGAGTCTACAGAAAAAAGGGGAACATGCTGATTTTCTGTAATGCTAGAAACTGGTGAAAACCATCTGGTTTAGGGTAGAGCCTCGCCCTGGTTTTGGAGGCCAGCACCCTGGTTTGGGGGTTGGAGATAAGCTATCTATGAGGGCAGATTGGATTGTTGCAGAACATGTGTGATTCACATCCATTTCTCTTATTGAAACATCTTGTCTTTATTGACACAGATTTAAGACCAGCCTTGAGTTCTCTTGACCCCGGCCTGCTGAGGTGGTTCATACATACCAATTTTGATTCTCTTTATCATGTTTCTGCTTCCTGTGTTGCCAGACTGTGGCCCCGGATCTCTTCTTCCTGTTGGAGCTTTGTGAATGCTCAGCTGGCAAGTCAGCACCTCTCTGTGCTGCAGCCCTCTCCTCTTTCCTGTCCTTTCCCAAGAACATATGCAGGGCTATCAGGTGCCATCTTTAGGAGTCATCTTTTCCTTGTTCTGGAAGCTCCAGGAAGAAGGAATTTTAGCCCTACTTTGTTGTGGGTGATTAGGCTTTCCCAAGACTCTGAAGGAAAAGAGCAGTTCCCAGGGCTCACACTGGTCAGAAGTCCCTGGCTTTGTGAAAGCTGGCATTTTGTTTGGAGACCTTGCAGGAGTCTGTTATTGTTGGGCACTCCAGAGGCTAATCACTCAGAGGGAGTTTGATCCAGTCCTGTCTGGAGAGAAAACTGCAGAGCCTTTGTCTGTTGGCTGCCTGGTCTGCTGTCTTGGACTGCCAGCATTTCTCAGAAACCCACTGTAGGATAGAGTGAAAGATTCACACCAGGAATGGAGGCGGTGGGAAAGGCAGAGGTGTGGCAATGTTGAAGTAGCTTATCAGATTGCCTTTTTGTTTTGTTTTGTTTTGTTTTGTTTTGTTTTGTTTTTTCGAGATAGGATTTCTCAGATTGTCTTAAAACACAGCTTCATTGTAGATTTAGCTCAGTTTGTTTTTGAATACTCTGTGTTCATGAAAGCTTTGTTTTATGTAAGTTTTAGAAGATTCTTTCATTTTTCCAATATGGAATCCAATACACATTTATTAAAAATACATATAACATATTGGTTTGGGTTAATAGAAAGGTATAGAGTAAGCAAAAATGTAATTTATCTTTTTTCATTATAGGCTGAATAAAAGTCCCTTAAAATTTTGTCCCTTTCGGCTTATGGGAAAAATGTAGAACTGTATAAATGAAAATATTGACTTGGTTTTAAGATCTTATGGGACAAGTGTTTTTCATGCTGAGCAACCGACTACATGCCCATGGATCATCATTATCTTGAGACCAAATTTTATTTGTGGTTTCAACCTTTCCCAAAACTGCAATATTTCAAGACCTCTGCCTTTTCAGGCAGGTCTAACCTGAGAAAAGTGGATTTTGGGGAAACCTTGTACTTTTGGTTAAAACAACAGCAAAATATTCATTGAATGTGAGATTGCCCACACAAATTATGTCTATAGCATTGTACATTGGTAAACTGTAACCATTATCCCCAACTGTATAAATATAAGCAGTAAAGATGACATATTTGACTTCTGTCAATATAGGGGGTACCAATACTATATCAAGGATTATTCTACCTTCTTGAGTCATATGAGTGAATAAGTTATTTATCCTTGGTGAAGTTACAGTCTAGCAGCACTGACAGGAAACATCATAACCAATATGATGTGTAAGTAGCCTTACAGTCTGACAGACATGGTGAATGCATTCAAGAAAACAAACAATTTGATAACCAAACTTCAGTCCCAAGATAGAGATTGTGTTGGGTTGCTGTGTGAAATAGGGTTGACAGGGTTGACAGGGTTTGACGTCTTGAAAAGACTAATGTGCTCAAAAGATCAAAGAGTGTAGTAGAACACTCTAGAAATAATAGAAGAGATAGCTTGAGAGGAAGCCTCAAGTGATAATATAATAAGCGTAACTGAGGAAGACTAAGGGTTTCAGAGTATCTGGGACAGAAAGTATGAGAGAAAGAGGGTTAGTGAAGGTCAGAGATCTGGGGACCAATACATAGATGACATTGTACAATTCTAGCATTTTTTGCAGTAATACAGTGAGCCTTTCCAGGGTTTTTTTAGTACACATTTCAAAAAAGAATATAGGGTCTGGGAAGATATCACAGACCCTAAAAAGCCAGGCACAAAGGCACCTATAACTGTATGGCAGTGTTGGGATATTCCCAGAGCTTGTAGGCCTGATGGTCAGCCTAGCTGATAAGCTCCAGAACCAATGAGAGACTTGGAGGCAAAACAATAAGGCAGAGATCAATTGAGGAAAACTGTAGATCTTGACCTTTAACCTCCACACTCATGGGCATACTTATTTATGCAAATGTACATACACAAACACACATGTGTATGTACCATACACACTCATGCACAAAAAGGATGTGTCAGTAATCCATTGTTTATGCTTCAAACGTATCCTTCAGTTTGTGAGACTATCACCTGTGCCTTGTCACAAGTTTGTCCCTTGTTGGGCTCAGTCAATAAAATAGCATGGGAACAGTGAAGGGGAGATGGTTCTTATCCCTCTGATTTGCTCCTTTGGGCTTCCTGTCCCCAAGCAGTGTTCCCCTCACCACAGTAGTTCATTTCCTTAGATCACTATGGTTTTGGTACTTCAGAATTAGTCTCAATTCACTCTGAGAAACATCAATCCTTTCCCTTAGTGCCTCTCCCTAGATGGCTGAGCTATGGACTCTAATATCTCTGATATCTGTAGTCTATTCTGAGGCTATGGAAGGCGTATGTATATGCCTCCACACCCTTTTTCAGATTCAGGTTCCCAGTTGCAGTTTTAGACTGGTTAACAATTCTTTATATTCAACTGTCTGCTTTAATTACTGGTTAGAAATTCCCATCCTTACAATGGGTCCTGACTGATAAAGGGAGTGAGCAGTTGGTCTGCTGAGGATAGGCTGATGAGGAGCTGGAATAGAAAACAAAGAGCTTAGAAGACTCATGTGATCCAACCTAGAATGCCCAGAGAAGGAATGGGACAATGATTAAGATGTGAAGAGGCCAAATTCTGTGTATTTCACTAACAGAAGCAGACTAGTGTCCCAGAATTTTGGCCATAGGTAGTAAGAAAGAGAGAGCTGAGCTTAATATTGTGAGATTCTAAACCTGAGGAAGAGAACACTGGGTATGCTATTGACCAAGAATGGAAAAACTTAAGGAAAATTTATCTAGATAAAATAATAAATACAAACACGTTTATAAAATAATAAATATTTATAAAATAATATTTTAAAACATATTTATAACATTTAAAACATATTTATAAAATAATAAATATAAACATATTTTGGAGATGTCAAATGATTGTGAGGCATAACCACAAAGTTAATTTGCATTTTCTAGAAAGCTCTGCAATATTCTCATACTCGGCCCCATTAGAGTCATCAGTAGGATAAGTTACGCTCTTCAGGTTGTACCATTTTCAGCATTTTAATTCACTTGTTATAGATGAACATAGATGATAGAATGAGGCAGCACGAGGTTTGATTGTGGGCTCTTTGGATGACTGTTACGTCTAACTTGATATTTATGTTATTTTTCTAAGTGTAAATTTCATCAACACTAAACATGGAGATACTACTAAACTTTAACAGTAACGGAAAAGTAAAAGTTTAAGGATATACGGTTATGAAAGAGCAGTAACTCCTTTTTTAAAAAAGGATTTTATTTATTTTAAATTTTTTATTATTTAATGCATTTTATACATCAAACATTAATAATATAGAGTATTTTGAAGATCAAATAATGCATAAAAATTTGTTAAACTTTTATTTTCATATTATTTCATATCCTAAAAATATCGTGAATGAATATTTAATACTATCCATAACTGAGGATCCTATATCTAATGTTGAATACTAAATTATTTCAAAACATACAAAATATTCTTTGGGAATTAAGCATAGTAAAAGAGCATAAAATATTAAAAATGAATCATTAAGAAATATATTCAAAAGCCCTATATGATACCACCTGACATAGTGAGAGTGTTTAAAACATGTTATATATCTGTGTATATTGTCTAACAATCAGCTTACTTAAAAAAGATCATTAGTGTTTCTAGGAGAGAAATTATTTTATCAGTAACTATGTTTTAAAAATTTCAAAATAGCAAAAATTCTTTGAAGTTAAACATTAAGAAAATGCTAATTTCAAGCACAATGAGAAAAATTATCAATAATATTTCCAAGATGGTTTGTAGAACATGGTTTTGTTCTAGAGCTTTCAGGTGTGCTGTCAAGCTGCTAGTGTAAGATCTCTTCAGTTTCTTTTTGGAGGCACTTAGAGCTATGAGTTTTCCTCTTACCACTGCTTTTGTTGTGTCCCATAAGTTTTGGTATGATGTTTCTTCATCTTCACTAAATTCTAAAGGGCCTTTAATTTTTTACTCCTTGACCAAGTTGCTGTTGAGTAGAGCATTGTTCAGCTTCTAAGTGTATGTGTGCTTTCCATTGTTTTTGTTGGTATTTAAGAAAGCAACAGTGTCAACAGGCCAGAATCCCCTGAGATCCTGGGGACTAGACCAACCAAAGAGTACACATGGAGGGACCCATGGTGCTGGCCGCATATGTGGCAGAGGATGGCCTTGTTGGACATTAGTGGGAGGAGAGACCCTTGAGCATTTGATGCCCGAATGTAAGGAAATGCTTGGATGGGAAGACTGGAGTAGGTAGGTGGGTTGGGGAGCACCCTCATAGAGACAAGGGAAGGGAGAATGGGATAGGAAGGTTCCTAAGGGGAGACCTGGAAAGGCAAAAACATTTGGAATGTAATTAAAAAAAAATCCAATAAAAAAAATAATGGGACCTCATGAAACTGAAAAGATTCTGTAAGGCAAAGGACATTGTCAATAGGACAAAACAACAGCCCACAAAATAGGAAAAAGATTTTCACCTACTCCATATGTGACAGAGGGCTAATATGAAAAATATATAAAGAGCTCAAGAAACTAGGTAAAAACAAACAAAATAATCTAATTTAAAAATGGGGTACAGACCTAAACAGAGAATTCTCAATAGAGCAATCTCAAACTGCAGAGAAGTACTTAAATGGCTAAAGTCAAAATCACAAGGGATACCTCATGTCGGCAAGGTTCTAGAAAAATGAGAACACTCTTCCAGTTTTGCGGGGGGAGGAGTGTGTGGAGAGCCCTGGACCGCTCCCTGAGATGGCGGCCAGCTTCTGCTCCTTGCTGGAGCGCTAGAGTGATAAACAACTCCTTATTTGGCCATGCCAGTTGTCCTGGTTTGCTTTTGGCATCCTATCTGCACATTCCACATGGCCTGGTGTGATAGGCTTGTCGTAGAGCATTTAAGGGCCTGGGGTGTTGCCCTCGGGGTCAGAAGATTGTATTAAGGTCCTGAATAAACTGCTTAAAGAAGAGCTCTCGGGTTTCGTCTTCCTTGCTGGTTGAGGTGGAAGCGACAGGAGTGCAAACTTGTACAGATACAAATTGATTTTTTAAAAACAAATATTTATTCATGTGTATGTGTCTGCCTGATTGCCACATGGATGCAGGCTGCAGAGGAGGCCAGAAGAGGGAATTGGACCACCTGAAGCTGTAGTTACAGGTACTTGAAAACCAAAATATGTTCTCTAGAAGAAAAATAAGAAGTCTTAACAACTCACACATAATGACTATGTTGAATTTTGAGACAAGGTTTCACTATGTGGCCCTAGCTGGCTTACAACTCATAAAGATCTTCCTACCTTTGGCCCCTGAGTACTGGAATTAAAACCTTGTTTTACCATGCACAGCTCTAATTTTTTCTTTTCTTTTTTTGAAAATAATTTCTTTTGTCATATAATATATCCCTGATTATAGTTTCATGTCTCTCTACTCTTCCCCATCCCTCCCTTCCTCCCTTTCTATCAGGATTTACTCCGTTTTAATTTCTCATTAGAAAAGAAGAGGTTCCTAAAAGATAACAACAAAACATAACAACGTAAAATGTACTAAGATATAATGAAAACTACCACATCAAAGTTGGACAAGGCAAACCAATAGAAGGAAAAAAGCCCAAAGTGATGGCACAAGCATCAAAGACACACTCAGGAGTCCCATATAAACACTAAATTAGAAGCCATAATATACATGTAGCAGACCTGGTACAGACCTGTGTAGGCCCTGTGCATACTGTTTCAGTCTCTGTGAGCTAATATGTGCTTTGCTCGGTTGATTTATAGGAGCTTGTTCTCCTGGTGATGTCCATCCCCCTAGCTCATATACTCTTTCCTCTTCCTCTTCTGTGTGGTTCCCTGAGGGGAGGGGAGGACTTAATGGATACTTCCCATCTAGACCAGAGTGTTCCAAGATCTCTCTCTTGAAAAAAATAGTAGCCTTGAAAGAAAAGAAATTTTCCTCAGCTTCCTGAGCTATGTAATAAGATAATAGCACCTGCTTTATACATTTCTAGTTGATGTGGTGCTATAGTGAACTACCCGATGATGAGTACTTTACAGACAAACAAAATATTTAGATCTCAATTTTAAGGACTTAAGGCTCAAACCGAGTGGGTGGATTTGTTTGACTCTGGTGAATGTGCACTAACTGGTCACGAAATGGTAACAATAGAGTTGGAACAAGGGCAAAAGAGGCGAAGCTGGTGTGCTGGGGCTTTCTGGCTTTATTGTGTAACAACTTAGTTTCATGAGAGCTAGTTAGTGTCTGCAGAGACTGCCACTGATTATACTCAAAGACAGAACCTCCAGTTAAAAGAGTCTACCATGCTTGAGCACCCTTACACTGGGGAGCAGGCTTCCAGCACATGGACCTTCGGGGGCATAGTCAACCCATACTCCAAACTTAGCAATTCCTTGGTTGATTCCATATGAGTCAGTTAACATGGAGCCTTCTAAACAACAGGTTCTCTATTCATATATAAGCTTCTCCATAAATGCTATTCATGCTATTTCATTGTGGTTAATAACATTTGCCATGTCTATAAAGTTAACAGAATCCCAGTCCACTCTATTGAGTCTATAAGAATGAAGTCTGGCTCAATGGCTAGGATCTGGCTACACATCCTACTGCAGACTTTTCTACCCTCAAAGACCTTTTCCTTTCCATATCCAATAGGCTCCGTCCTTGACTGGCTATACCAAACTCCCCTTTTCATCAATTAAAGTGTCTGAGAGAATGACTATTTTTCTATGCAATACTTTGTCACCCAAAGTTAGATCAGTGGGAGAAGTATGCTAAACTTCTTTCTGAAATGCAACTAAATATCTTCTCTTTATCAGGCTGTAGATACTGATAAATAAAGTAATGATGATTCTCTGATGCTGGGTTAGTTCTCAGGAATGTGGTGAGTCTCTTCTGTGTGATGCTTTTGAGGACATGAGACATTTTGATAGACATGCGCTATACCTCAATTTTAGCAAGGAGCACTAGGATCTTAGCTTGTGTGAGTTTGTTCTTCATGTCCAAAGTGGTGATTCCAGCTCAACTGTCTAAATAGTAACATGAAAACTGGATCATAATCCATTACAGATATTTGAGATTACATTTAATATCAGAATATTGATAATTTTCCCTGAAAAAAAATCAGATTAGTTGCTAGAGGAAACCTAATAGTACAACTGGTCTAAGAATCCAGTATGAAATATGAGGAGGAAAGTTAACCTGAATCTCAATGGACATGTGCTGCTTTTATTTGGTGTGGTTTACAAATAATAAGGCTGGCCAAAGATTATAGCAGTGTATGAAAAGGAAACTCTAAGCATGAGACCCCACTTTCTGTTGCTCCTACATCTGATTGTAGTCTTCTGTTGGATGGGACATTGTTTCTACAGATAGTTTTCATGATCTCAATAGAAACGTTTGCGTTCCACACTAGCCTCTTCTCTCTGTCAACAGGAGAGTCCCCAGTACCATGACACGACACGAGGCACCTTTGGACATACTTCCAAGTTGGTTGAGTGCATGTTTTCTTTGAATTGGTTGTCTCCACAACTACAATTATAGCACCAATCAATGTGTAATTTTAGAGGCTGACAAAAAAAAAATATAAAAGACCAAACACTTAATATGTGATTCCCTTCAAGGTATATTGTAATTAATTGTTTTTAAGAGACAACCAGAATACTGCTTGAGGCATTCTGCAGTGAAAATGCTTGATGAGACCAACTTAAATTGCCTCTAGCCAAGGAGTATGGCTTGTTTCTCACGTTGTTGAGGGATAGGGTTGGTAGTGCCCTGTGCCACAAAGTGACTTCTCACACATTTAATATGAGAAATTGTGCAAAAGGGAAACTCAGACTTACATTCTTATCTATTAGTCACCAGTGTGCCCCATATATTGACAGTCTCTATCAAAAATTGGTAAATTTCAAAGTGTTCCAGCAATAAAATACAAGAAATTCCAGAAACCATAAATACAAGTACTTACATCTAAGTCCACAGCATCTTTTAACAAAGAATAGCAGGTTATTCAAGAGCCAAGATAGAAAATAAAACCAAATAAAGTAATCAGCAAGACAGGTTTAAAATAAATATGGTGAGTCACAAAACTGGTTAGTGAGAGATTCCATTTTGGCCTAACCTGCTACATGCTACACATGCTACGTGCTAAGCACCTAATTTAAAACAACTGATGCTGACAGTGTACACATAGAAGAGTCAGTTCCAAGCAAGAATAGACCAAAACATAAGGTACTACTTTTAGCAGAAGTTGTATCTTTCACTGATTCACAATTGACAATAATGTGGACCAAATACCCCAGGGCACAGTTAGGGCTTTAAACGAGAGGAGTAAAATTTAGTTCCTGCCACAAGGGAACTTCTACCTTGTTTGTAGTTATCATATCAGAACAATTTAAAGGAGGTTTTTTTAAAAAATTGGCAGCTTCTAGTGGAGGTGTAGATTACTAATAGGAAAGCCCTGTCTGTCTGATTTAATAGTTTGTGCAACTGGATGGACAGCTTACGCATGGCAGAGTCTAAGAATAAATATCCCTGTCATTACGGTCTTCTAAGTTCAACAGGAACATTGGTTACACATTCTCTGGTATTTGGAGGCACAAGTGGAATTTCCCACAAGCAGCACATTCACAAGCAAGATGGGTCATTATATTGACTTTAGCCATTTGTAATTAATTTTCACAAGTAATGGGAAGGACCAGTGGGCGAAGATGTAAGGGAACTTTTAAACTGACTTCTTAATATAATCCCAGCTCCACTTCTTTCATTGGCCTTAAATGCTTGAGCGATGGCCTTTATATTGTCCCTATTTGTAATGATCAGTTAAATTGACGAATAGCAGAAACACTAAATTTAATAGATCGTACTTAATATTTTGCTCTTAAGCTAATGTTCTTCTAAATTAGTTAAGTTTAAATGATAATGTCTTCCTTTACAAAGGCCACAAATTCAAAAGCTCCCTGTGCCTGGATCACGAGCATTTAAAGGAAATGTGGCCAGAGGAAGGAGCCTGTGTGTTAGGGAGAGTAATAGCTTAATGCATTGTTATTGCTTTATTGATTGGAATTGATTTTTTGCCTGTTCATTTTCATAGGTGCTCCTATTGTGACAGCCATTGTGGAAACTGCAAAGTATCTCCATCCAAGAGCTCTTTGTATCATTCTTTACACATTTTAAGAGAAGTCTTAAATCTCACCACATTAATATGGTTTAGAGCAAACATGAATGGTTTTTGAGAGCTAGTAATAATTCCTTCACATTGTGTGAATTTATTGAATTTAAATAACTATCCTCGCTTGCCTCTTCTGTCTCTTGCTTTCTTCCTTACACACACACACACACACACACACACACACACACACACACACAGACATACTATCAGTGGGATATTTAATCTGTGGTTTATATGATTTATATATCCTGCTATGGTTAATTTAACAAATTTGACATTTTTAAGATCACAATAATGACATTGGACACGAGAACCTCAGCAGTCATCTCAGAGGCCAAAGGGCATCTGATGTACAGTGAGGATCATTTCCAGCCATTTCCTTGGGTGAAAATGAACTAACAAGAATAGGAAAGAATCACTGTTTGGTTTACTGGCAGAGTTAACAATGGTATTTCCACAATCATTGTTCTTCTCGATGTCTGAAAAACACTAGGGCTTTATCAGTCCTTTGGCTCTATGTGTGGCTTGCAGAGGTGTCATTGTTCTCTGCATGTCCTGTTTTCCCTTAGATGGCCTCTTAGGTTCAGCGGGAGTGGCTGAGGGTCAACTTTGTTGTCTTCTAACTTTGTTGTGTCAGAAAAACACCCCGTGTTGTTCAGGAAAGCTAGAACCCAAGTCTCACATGCCCACAGCCTTAAAAACAAACTGTTTTCCACTTACACTGTCATCTGTGAAAATCCTGGGCCCTGCGTTTTTCCTGGTGGATGGCAGTTCTTAAACTGTGGGAGGTAGAAATATTTGCATCAGATCACTTCTAGGCATTTGAATTAAATTCTTACCACTCCCTTTTCCTACATACTTGAAAATATTTGAGTTAAGGATCAGGGAGACAGCCACCCAATATGCAGAACGGTTGGTAATGAGGTGGACCTTAGAAACAGTCCATGAGCACAGGGCGATCCCTTAACTCGCAGTTACATTCCTGTCTTCTCCTATTGCTCCATAAAATGATGTTAGATATTACAGCACAAGTCATGGTACAGTGTATATTACTAATTATACTGGAAACTATAAACAATGTAGGATTATTTTCTTCCCTCAGGAGTCAGAACCCATAGCACAAAAGCCCCTATCAGCTGCTATCCCCTCCTGCTATCACGTTGTACTGTGCTTCCGGTCTTAATTTGTTTTCTGTTGCTGTGATACAGCAATTTCATATGAGAGATTTTAATTCTGAACACAAAAATAAAATCATTAATAGTAGTAATCCATTGTCTATTGATTAAGCATGACTCCTATGAAGGTCTTAGATTCTGATCATTTCTTTTATTGAGCAAATACACAATTGCAGTTCTGTAACTGGATGGTTGTTGAGTGACGAGTGTCAATCACATTGACCCTCGATAACTCTCTGATGTTATGAACATCCCAGATTGTACAGATTGAGAGTTGCATGGTCGGAGGACTACACGATTTGTGTTGTTTTTGCAGGTTTCTGAGACTCATGCTGAGCACCCAGGAACTGCACTCTACAAACCTCACTCAAGACACTTTCCTTCTCAAGTCACAGTGGCCTAGTGTTTGCATAGTCTGCCCCCAAGCCACTGCCACTGGATTCCACGGCTTTGCCTCTAGGGAGTTCTTTTTGCTTCTACTTTTACTGCATTCATTAGATCAATGACATTACCACAAGGTTATATAAGTTAGAATATTGACTTTAAATATATTTGAGCAAGCTTACTTTGAATGGAATTTTAAGCAACATAAGAAAAATTGAAAATGACCCCATCCTGTGGTATGGAGGTTAAGGTTTCGCAAAATTTTAACTCTGAAATGCCACTCTGAAATGGTAGCATAATTATCCTGCCTCTGGTTGGTAAAGTTGCTCATTAACCATGGTGGATAAAGGGCTCTAGCCTTATCTTGGCTTAATCTGAAAACTCCTCATCTCCTGGTGTTTGCATCTTTCTTTTTTATCTGCTCGATATTGTCCTGTGATCCTACACTAGGATGTATATCAAGTCCTTTCTTCAGCAAGTCACACAAGCCCTTTCTGTAATTAGTCAAGATCCATTTGTAAAGGTAGTCTTTTTGGTGAGTCTGTGCTCATCTCCATTGTTGTTTTTGACTTTTATACACCTGGAATATTTCACCTTCTTCAGATGCCCATTGCATGTTTCCTTCACCTGAAAATTCTATCTCCAATACTGATTTTGCTGATGGTCCATGCCCTGATAATGGTCCATGCCCTGATGGTCCATGCCCTGATGATGGTTCATTCCCTGATGGTCCATGCCCTGATGGTCCATGCCCTGATGATGGTCCATGCCCTGATGGTCCATGCCCTGATGATGGGCCATGCCCTGATGGTCCATGCCCTGATGATGGTCCATGCCCTGATGATGGTCCATGCCCTGATGATGGTCCATGCCCTGATGATGGGCCATGCCCTGATGGTCCATGCCCTGATGATGGGCCATGCCCTGATGGTCCATGCCCTGATGATGGTTCATTCCCTGATGGTCCATGCCCTGATGGTCCATGCCCTGATGATGGTCCATGCCCTGATGGTCTATGCCCTGATGATGGTCCATGCCCTGATGATGGTCCATGCCCTGATGATGGTCCATGCCCTGATGGTCCAAGCCCTGATGGTCCATGCCGTGATGGCCCATGCTTTGATGCCTCTGGGTTGTTGCTTAGAAGATTCATAAAAATAATGTTGACTTTTGCCAGAAAGGGGTTGTTTCTCCTACTATCCAGTAGTTTGTATCTATTTCCTGTATTACACCTCAGGTATTTACAGAGGCCTGGGGCACAACGGTTTTCCCCATGGTAGTGTTCCCCTGGACAAACTGATTTTCAAGCAAAGCTGTTTTGTCACTTTATAAACTATAATGCAAATTAAATTTAAATGATACAACTGAATAAAACTGAACATCTGTCAAATTGGTAATAGAGTAGCCAGTCTAATATAAGCATACAGACACATTAATGATAAAAATTAATAATTTGGCTAGATAAAAACTTAGGGTTTCCTCTAAGCAACAGTAGTAACAAAACAATCCCAAACATAATGATTAAATATGTGCAAAACTGATGTAAGTATTTGCTGCTTAAAACATAAATTTGATAAATTAATAAATATGATATAAATGTACTGGGAGATAATACAGAAGGAGAAACAAAGAACCCAGAGAAGCTTTAACAGGCACTAGTGTGTGGAAAGTGCTAACTGTTTTACAGACAACACCTCTATGCACTCCACGTGTGTTCTGAGGGCAAAAGACCATGTGTGAGTGCATTCTTTGGGTGGCAGTGTGGCTCCTGACTGTCAGCCCAGCAGTTTCCATCCTAGCAAATCATACTCAGAAATTATGGAGTATAGTCATTTATATGGTGATTCAGGCTGAAACTCCACACTGTATAATATGAAGCAGAGATTTGATAATAGCAAAAAAATTAGAAAGCGATAAATCTTCAAATTAATAAATATCATATATCTATATCAACAAAAGAGTAATAAAAGTAGTTGTGTAAGTAGGTATAAGTAGGTATCTAAGAGAGAGACTTATCTGACATAATAAGAAGATAATGCTTTAGAGCATTAGGAACCCAATGACAAAGGAAGAGTGAAGACTTTGGCTGTGAAGTGAGAAAAGGTCTTTCCAAATAGTTCATTCAGTGTGAGACTAACAGCTGGCATTGTTCTGTGTAGAACTATCCATAGAAATGAAGCAGAATGTGCTGACATATTGCTGTGTATTGATGTAAGTCAACATTTTGTCAGTATTAAGATTAGAGGTGATTTTTATTTAGTTTCTCATTGTGATTTGGTCATTTGAAGCTGTGTAACACTTAGTAAATGATGAATAAATTTTAAAAATAAAAAAAAATTAAGGTTCATAGTTTTTGCTTTAGATGGAGTTCTTCTCTTGCTGCCCTAGATACCTTCATTTCCACAGCCATAAAAATTATGTTTGTATCCACTAAGTGTTGATGAAAGGCGCCCTCTCATTCAGAACCCAGAGGAAAGATAAAATTTAGCTAGCCCATTACCTTTCCTTTTTACACTTGCCACAGAATCTAGGCTTGTCTTAACGCCCAACTCTCAGAGACATTTCTGTAACCTCTAACTTCCCCCTACTGAGAGTCTCCTGCTTCTACTAGGTAAGACCCTGACCTACACAGCCTCACTCAAGGGAAACTTGTTGCATTTACAAAAGATTGCATTGACACAGTCTTGGCTGATGCTTTGGGGCTTGGAAATAGCCAAAAGCAACTTGAATTTGGACTGTTTAGGGAAACCAACTTTTTCCCTCCCCTGGTTTAAAATGATTTTATTATGAAAGTAGCATTATTCAAACAGTGGATAAAGAGCTTGTCAAATTCCTTCTAGCTTGATTAGTAAGCATGACCTTTGCAGACTGCCCATGGTTCCTTATTCCTGCATTTCATTGAGGCATCTGAGCAAGTTGAGGTTAAAGAGGGGCACTGGGGCCTCCTTTTGATTATAGGAAGCTTGGTGTCCATATTTTAGATAACTACTATTTAGCAGCCACCCATGAAAACATCTCTAAGTACTTCTAGAAGACTTGCAAGTAGCAGGGAAGACATTTACTTTTTAAAGAATCTGAGGACGAAGTTCAAAGGTTTGCTGCTTAGCCCACAGAAGGTGAGACTATTGTCAGGAGGCAGGACTTCAGCTATGTGCAAGCTACTCAATCTGAAGGATGAATGCATCTCATTGCTACTCACATCCACATCCACACCATTCTAGCCTTCAGGCTCTCAGAAAGTAATCTAAAGCTCTCTACAATTTGTAGATCTCTCAGGCAACAAAGGCAACATCCCTGGATACAAAGGAATAACAAGGACCATCGTAAGAGCCTCCGGTTCTCACTCCCACTCACTATTATGAGACATCTAAGCTAACATTACAGAACACATCTAAGAAATGCTCAGGTACACGATCTTCTCATTGTGTTGTCGTTTTCATATATCTTTCCTCTCTCCTCTTGGCTCTTAGGGCTACTTTCAGCCTCTCCACACCCTCCTAAGCTTGAGGAGCAAAAATTGGCACTGCTTTCAATGCTTTAGCTATTCCTGTTTCTTCAGGACATTTTAGCAAGCGCATAAAAAAAAAACCATTTAATTTTTTATTTTTTTACTAATTCACTTTACATCCTGCTCACTACTTCCCTCCTGGTCACCCCCTCCCACAACCCTTGCCTCTTCCCCTCTTCCCCCTCCCATTCTCTTCTGAGCTGCTGGGGCTCCCTGGGTATCCTCCTACCCTGGTGCTTCCTCTCCCACTGAGACTAGACAAGGCAGCCCAGCTAGAAGAACATATCCCACATACAGGAAACAGCTTTTGGGATAGCCCTCGTTCCAGTTGTTCAGTACCGACATGAAGACCAAGCTGCCTATCTGCTGCCTATGCGTGGGGGAGGCCCAGGTTCAGGCTGTGTGTGTTGTTCAGTTGATTACTCAGACTCTGAGAGCCCCAAGGGTCCAGGTTAGTTGATTCTATTGCTTTTCCTGGGGAGTTCCTATCCCCTTTGGGGCCTACAGTTCTTCCTTCTATTTTTCCTTAAGAGTCCTAAATTTCCATCCACTGTATGGGTGTGGATGTCTGTACCTGTCTGAGTCAGGTTCTGGGTAGACAACATGCTCTTGTCTGCAATCATGTCTATAGGCTTAGTAAAACTATATCTTACCAATTAACAAAAATTCAGTATGATCTTTATAAAAGTTAATTATTATAGCCCAAATAAACCCCTGAGTCCTGTGAATCCATCCTTGAAAGAGAATTGCCCTTAAAAAATACAGTCCAACTGCAACATAGTTAAAAACCAGTTTAAATTTTTGTTGGAATTAGGAGAAACATCCAAGTGGATCTGCACTGGGGTCTAGAGACACTTTCTTATAATTAGACATTTTGTTTTTACTTCATTGTTGTTCTTTCTTCTGAAACAATCTCAAAGAAGAGGATTTGTTGCTGTTGGTGGTGGGGGTTTTGTTGTTGTTGTCACAGGGTAACTTCTGTGTCCCCTTCACCAAGATTCCTCACCCATTAACCCTTTGCATGTGTACACTGCCACTCACATACTTCCCTGTTGTTGAGTGTTTTCCTTGAAGCCTTTCAGAAACAGACCGCATCATGCTGCCCAATAACCCTGATGCAGTTGAGAGTGCATTCCTAAGCAATCCCTTCCTCTTGCTGGAAGTCCACTTGATAAAGCAACATCATCCACCTCAAGGCCATTAAAATTTTAGTGACTCTCCAAAATATCATTTTCTGAGTAAGGATATTTGCCAAAAGCACACAAGCATTCAGGTGCCATGGATCAGTTTTGGTTGCCATTTCTCCTTTTGGTTGACTCAGGCCACTGCAACCTGGAAAAATTCTTGAGGCCTTGCTGTTTGTTTGTTTTTTTGTTTTGTATTGATTTTTCGTTGTTTTGTTTTCATATTTTTAACAGTTTAAAGGGTACAGCTCATGTTTTATACTTTGACCCTGAATCTGGAATGATATGCTCTTTCCTTGGTCAGACTTATATCATGTATTCTTTGAAAAAAATTTATGAAAATAATATTCTGTTCTCTCTCCATGAGTCCAAAAAAGAAGTATACCAGGCCCACCCATCTCCTTGCTAAGGGTCTTACTTTTTGCATTTGATTCTGTTGATGGCTGCCAGCTTTTTGCAGCTGGCATGCTACCTTTGTTTTATTCTAATTTAGTATCAACATATTCTAGGGAGGCTTTGTGAGATTATGCCTATATTGCCATTTCTGACCAAATAAATGTTCAGCTAACATTGGCACTGACCCATGCTGAAGGTTCCTATCTGAGTCATTCATTTCTATGATTCACCAAGAGATTGATCTATTTCCACCATTCTTTTTTATTGTTATTGAATGGTGTTTTACCTCAAGGATAACATTTTTTCTTCCTCATTAATTTATTCATTCATCTACTAAACTTGTATGTCATCATTCATTTAAATATTCAAACTCTTCAATATTTAGACCTCTGTCAGATGATTCCTACGTCATAATTGTTTCCTGTGTTCTTTTAATATATGCCCATTTATTCTTTTATTTTATCTAGCACAAATATGTTTGTTCTAGGCTTGCCACTGTATTTTGCTGTCCAGTTCTGGGCACTATAACTTCTTGAAGAGCCTTGATTCGTTTGGGTAGAAAATGTAATTTATATGCTAAGACATTTCTATATTTGTCTATGTCTATTCCATTTGTATCTATACTACCCAAGTTCATACTATTGCCTTTAAGTTCAATCCAATGTGTAAGACTTCTCTGCTTTCTCCTGTCTGTATCTGTAATCATCTTTTATAGCAATGCTTTTGCTGGACCAGAAACTTAACTCCCTTTGCAGCCTCTCTTCCAGCTGTTCATTACCAGAAGAAACTGATAAACAGGAGTATACACCGGCCATCTGAAAGCCATACTTTCTACTTCTTGTCTTCCTTAGGCTGGCACATACAGAAAATCTAGCAACAAGTGCAGAACCTATTGGGAGTGGTAGGAAATCCACCAACCACTTTCTTCTTGCCACACAATTATCTTGTTCTCTTCATTCTCTTTAACATCAACTTGTACAAGCTATGAAGGGCAAAATGAATAGAGGCCTTGTTGCTGAGAGCTGTGATTACTTATTATTATAATATGCAGTTCTGATTAACTAAATCTACAAAATAAAATGTCCTGTGAGTTCCTATGAGGACAAGTGAAGAGTCTTCATGGAGTTTACTGGTGGATGGGTTTTCACAGAGGAAGGGATCAAAAAGGTCACTGACTGAGGTACATACTTACTTAGCTTCTTTAAGGGCATTGCATTCAAGGTTAGCAGGCAAGGCATCCCTAATTTATTACATTTCCCAAGGTTTGCAAACACATCTCTAAGCAAAAGCTGTCAGATTTTGTCAAGTTCAGAGATTTGTCTAGAAACTCAAAAGAAAGGGGCAGGGCAGACTGCAATGCCTTGGGTAAGCCAGCATGATGCTTCTGAAGGAGTCGTGATAGAGGTCTGACCAAACTGTTTCAACAATTAATATTCGTTCCAAGCATTAATATTTGAGTTCCTTAAGATTAATATCCCATTTAATGCATCCTATTTTCTGGTAAGAATGACTATTGGGAGCCTTAACTCAAGGTCACTTTCCTTTCCTCAGCGGGAGAGTCTAGCCACGAAGAGTAAGCTTATTCAACTGTGCACAACTTCCTAAGAAATGAGGTGATGGAATAAGGTGCAGGCTTTCTGGAAGCAAGGATCTTTTGTGCTATCTCCCAGTTAGGATGCTCCTCACTGCATTTTTCATCTCTGGTGCCTTTCCCTCTGGGAGTAGGCCCTGGGGGCATTCTCTGCAGAAGGCTCTTGACACTGGGAATTCCTCCTTTTGGTTGATCAAAGCTGGGCCAGCCTGACCCCACCCCAGGAAGTGGAGGCAGACACATCTGTTCAGTCTGGCTCGCTGCCAACAGAGGATTTATTCTGGGGTAAGTCGGGGAGAGGGACTTTTATGTCAGGAGGGGATTTATTGTTGGCTGACAGGGTGTGGCGAGTGTCAAGGGTGGGAACCACTTCAGCTCCTTGGCTGAATGTCTGAGTTTTTGTGAGGCAAAATTTACTCTTTGTATCGGGGTTCCAAGATTTTTGTGAAAGGCAAGTGAAGAGTCCATGAACTATTTTGGTAAACTGAACAACTTTAGGAAAGAAAAGCATAAAGTTGCCCACAGCAAGGTGTACTTGTTGTAAGTGAAGTTGCATTAGTTACATGCAAATTCGCTAGAGTCCAGCAATGAAGGGGATGTTGTGAAAACTCATTAGTTAGCTAGCCTACTTCCACAGATCAGTGCCAGAGGAAAATTCAGACAAAGCCACTTGCTGACTCTCAGTGGTGGAAGCCATTGGTCATCAGAACACTTTGTGTTTCCATGTCAAGAAAACTCAGTAATCACTACACTTAAAGGACTCATCAAATTCTGTCACTTATGAAATTATTATAAGTTGGGGAACGGAGTAGGGCATGTTCAATGTCCACAAAATTAGGGTTCTGTGATGAAATTGTTCTAGGTATGACCATGATTCAGCCCCATCTTAAGACTTCAGTAGACAAACAGGAAAGAAATTTCATAGAGATTAATCTGTCTTGGTTCCCGGCTTTTAACAACTTTAGCAAACCCTTCACTCTCTCATCTTTACCTTAATACTACTGAAAGCAGCCAGATTATTGTAGGAATGATTTGTCCACCCCATCATGGATTTCATCTAGTTCCTATAGAGTAGATTTTATGATCAATACTTAGTTGTAGACTGAGATATACACTCATACATATTTTATTATTATGAACCTTGATTTCCACATAACACATATGTGCTGAAAACTTAAATCTAGGAATTCAGACAAGATCAAGGAGCACATGTAAATTAGGTCAAATGTTACTCTCTTATGTAGATAAAATAATGGTTGTACAGTCATATGAGAGCCAACATGGCCACACTTGCATCCTCTGCTCTTTGCCACTATATATCTTTGTGCTAATCTCATCATATCCTGGAGAACTGCAGGTCAGCAGTGCCTGAAATCTTAGCTGTGTGAGGGAACAAAACAACTGAAAAATATATCATTCTAAGGGAAGAAAAGGCAACATAGAAAGAAAAATCATCTGAGAGATTCTGAGGGTAGCATGGTGTCTGTGGCTGCTTTGCTTGCTGCTCGTGTGTAGCAAAGTGGAAAAGTTCTCAATGAAATATTTGCTGTAGGAGAACATAAAAGAAGGAGAAACATTTTCCACATTGGAATTTTGAGCAGAGATGGGTTAAGAATGGAGAGAGGTTAAGAATGGAGAGAGTGATGCCTTTTGTATCAGCTAGCCTCAGTAAGTTTGATCCAGCAGCAAAAGTTTCCGTGTAGTTCAGGTACAAAGGATGGAGGCTTTGAGTGGCCATAGAGTCCATGTAGATATATCCTACAAGTCCTCTAAGTAGGATAGAAGTCAAAGACACACAGAAAGAAAGACCAAATGACAGAAATGTATATCTTAGCATCCCATTAGCATCCATGGCCAGCAAGAGATCACCTTCATCTATCACCACACATGCACGATTGGAAAAATTTCCCAGAAAGAGGGGGCCTTGTGCAAATTGGACTAAAGTTGAAATTGTGACATTAAGAGTCATGAGAATATTATTTCTTGTTGTTATTGTGGCATTTTAATCTTAGTATAAGGTCAACAGGGAAACCAAAATATGATGCCAATGGGAAATCTTGAAGCAGAAATACACATGACTTTAGGAGAACCCCTTCATGAGACATACCAGCAGGGTGATTGCAGAGTATAGATCATCTGCATACATGCATTTGAGTCCATTGTCACTTAGGATAAGAACATATACAGAATGTTTCCCATGATTAGTAACTGGAGGATACTGGGCAATGTGTTGAAGTTTCTGTTTCAATAAGGTAAGGAGAGGAAGCAGAATCTGGTTCATGTGTCATGAGTAGAAAATAGTTGTTAAGTGATTGGTCTATAAATTGGATGTCACAGTGATTGGGTTCTCTGTATAGCTCTTCTCTGATTAGCAAAGTGAATGCAAGAATGCTAATGCCCTCCTCTGAACTTTCACATTATAAGTTTCACAATAAATTTGTTGAACTGATGGCTTTTTAAATGTTCATTTTAGGGCAATGAGATGGCTCAGTGGGAAATAAAAGTGCTCCCCTCCCAAGTCTGATTGAGTTTAATACCTGCAATCCATGGAAGGAAACAATTAACTCCAAAAAAGTTGTATATACATGCACTTGCAAAAGCACATGTGTACATACAGTATACCAAAATATTAAAAACAATAATAATAATAATAATAATAATAATATTTAATAATCATTAAAAAAGCAACTTTGCCTACCAATCCCATAAGCAGCTTATGCTAGTGGAACAAGGCTACAACCAGAACACAATGTATCCCCAAAAGAGTTTGCTTTAATTTTATGGAGCTTTCTAGCTATGGACTAATCAATTCTGTGTCCTGTAAGTACCATTGACATGAAGTGTCAACATGGCAGAGAGGACTTTGTTTTCTATTTCCTTCTTCTACTTCTTCCTATATATGGAGCCTTCACTGCCTTCCTGGTCATTGAGTAAATGTGTAGGACTTCTCTGAACACTATCAGATTGGTGAGACGTTTAGTCTATGTTTTTCACATCCTGCCAAGATAAGCTTGGTCATTTACCACTGTTTATTTTCATTTTCCAGACATCAGGTACTGTTTGCATTCCAGCACCCACACAAGAGTAACATCTCTCCAATTAACATGGCAGCCATTCTGATTATTGCTTAACTTTGGTGAACTTGGTGTCAAGCCAACCAGAGGCATCTATCAAATAACAGCCAGGGGCACTGTTTTTTTTTTTTTTTTCCAACTCTTTTCAAATTCTCCAAGGCAATAATTCAAATGGAATTTTTAACAAACAATCTTGTAATAGGAAGAAGAAGAACGGAAAGAGGTGGGAGGAAGCGAAAGGAAGAGGGAGATCTGCTCTCAGAGAAGCTCAACAGAAAACCTGACACGGACCACGCCTACCTCCATCACACGTATTGTGACTGGCTTTTTAAAGGACACGGAGATATGATTTTTGCTAAAATTATAGTTCAATATTAAAAAACAAAATAAAACAAACAAACTAGCTAACCAATTTTAAGCTGACTCTTTTCTAGCTCTTAGGTTTGTCTGACCAAAGTTTTTAGAGCCTTACAGGTCACTTGCTGTATGGGACATTCTGGCCACTATATCTTGCTTGCTCATGAATTTTCATTGACTCCTTGTGCTTTTCTGCTATAGATAAGCCTTGCGTGCAGTTTGAAAACATTATACACATCATCATCCATAAGTACACAGCTTCTTATGGCTAGGATCTCATCTTAATTCCTCCTGGAAACCAGGTTGAGCACTCAGTGCGCACACCTTTGAGACCAGAGACTTCTCTGTTGGCTGTCAAGTTTTCCCATTTCTCATCTAAATATGAGGTGAGCTCTATCATTCTTATTTGTTTATAGAAAAATAAAGGTTATATCATATGAAAACTGAGATTTCCACTATCTAGCTAGTGAGAGGAGGAAAAATATGACTAAATGAAGACAGAACTTTTGTTTTAAAATATGGAAAATGCTAATGAAGGGGGAGGGGATAAAGAACTGTCCAACTGGAAAGAGTTGTAGAATGTGCTTTTCGAGACATATCTTATATGATAATTAATTATCTTATATTATGATAATTATGATAAACATCTTATATTATGATAATGCATGTAAAACTGTTCAGAATTATTTAGATGTGGATAAGGATGGAGAATGAAATGTAATCAAGTTGACTTACAATTGTGTGTTAATGCAAGCAGCACTGTCTAAAAGGGAGTGGGTGTGACCGATGGTTTTCTCTTTCCATACGAAATTAATAAAGAAAAGAAGAAACAAAGATTTTTAATTACTTACTATATGCCAACCTTGTGCTGTCAATTACTTCATTGAATCCATGCACAAACCTTCCTCAGAAAGTTACCATAATGCTCATTTTTAACAAATGAGGTCTCTATGGAGAGACATAGAGAAACTAACTGGTTTAGGATTATAGCTAGGAAATGGAACCAACAGGACTTTAGCTGTGGCCAGCTTGACCTCAATACTATTTCTCCATCTTGAATGTCTAAGATTGTTTTGTACTAATGTCTCCAAGTCTTCTTGTTCTAGAGAAATCCCACAGAGTTTTAGCACCAATGAAATACCTGTGCAATTCCAAAATGTTGTAACTACATTTATGCAGACATTATAGCATTAATCAAATTCTCTCCAATAAGGTTTTAAAAAAATATTTTACAATAATTCTTTGAGCATTTCAAACAATGTATTTTGAAGAAATTCATCCCTCTCCACAAGAACTCTTCCCAAAACTTCTTCTCTTTCCCAAAACTTCTTCTCTTACCTCACTATCCATACAACTTCCCCCTCCCTCCCTCTCTCCCTCACTCCCTCCCTTTTTCAGTCATTCACTCCCTCTCTCCCTCATTTCCTCCCTCTCTCCCTCACTCCCTCTCTCTCTCATTTCTTCCCTCCTTCCCTCCTTCTGCATGTCTTTTTTAAAAATTCATTCATTCCAGTTTGTGTTGTCTGTCTCCTATTGGTGAGAAGCCTTCCCTGGGGTGAGGACTATACACCAGGTATTGTACAACTGACAAAATTTGACTTATTCTTGTTCTATCAGCCAACAAATGTCAATAGGTCCTCAGCTAGAGGGGACTTCGTTATCTATTTTAGCAGTTTGAGCTTGTGTAGGTCTTGTGTATGCTGTAACAATTGCTGTAAGTTCATATATGTGTGCATCTATCTTATTGTGTCTGTAAAATACTGGATTAAGTCATCCACCATTTGGGATCTTATAATATATTCGCTTCCTCTTTGGAGTAGATCCCTAACCCTTAAGGAGAGATACCTAAAGTTCTTTCTATGGAGAATCAGTAAAAATTTTTCCTTGGGAGCCATACACGTACTGGTAGCCACTGTCCACATTGCTTAACAGACTAGAAGCACTTCCTGGACCTGTGAGAACCCTTACTAATTTGACTTATCAACATCTGAAGGGCCAGAAATGCTCAAACCAGTGTTCATATAGGTCAACTGAAAACTTAAAGCAGTCTTCCCTGTCTCATGCTTTCAAGGATGAAGAGTGGTTACAGCTGACCCACCAAGACAGCAAATCAAAGGATGAGCAATGCCTGCCAAAAATCATGCACAACTGTGTGAGACACTCTACAATAACATGCTAAAGTGACTGGATGGCTAGGAAATGTGAAGCAAAGTACCAAATAGCATATCTATTTCTCAAGTACTTTACAGAAAGAAGTCTCTCTCTCTCTCTCTCTCTCTCTCTCTCTCTCTCTCTCTCTCTCT